>JAMQGT020007550.1:0-52705 GCA_024447675.2 Pterophyllum scalare | reverse complement strand
TTATGTTTTCTACTTCGTTCAGTTACGTATTGCTTGAGGAAAAAGTCACCTCCTAGTTAACAGAAGAGAAAAGGGAAGAGGGAAGGAAAGGAAGGAGGAGAGAGAGAGAAAGAGAGAGACAGCGAAAGGAAAGAGCGGGGCTCTTGCCCAGCGGAATCAATACAGAGAGGTGGAGCAGAGTACAATAGCCTCAGAGGAGAAGAGATTCAGTGGTGCAAGTCTAATACTCTCTGTCTCTCTCACACACACACACACACACACACACACACACACACACTTGCACGCACACACATACATTAACACATACACGCTCCACCCTCTCTGAATCCTTTTTGCTCTTGCTTTCTCCTGACATTTCTCTCTATATCCTTCCTCTATTTAATTTCTTGTCTCCTTCTCTATTCGCTTTCTCTTGCTCATACTGAGGATCCACCCTGTGCCACCCATACCCACACACACACACACACACACACACACACACACACACACACTCTGTATGCAGAGGAATGCAGAGCAGAGGTGAAGGCCTTCTGTCCAAAGTGGCTCACTACAACAGAAGCATCTTTTCCTTAAACCAGACATCAAAGTGAAGAACTGACATCCTTGCATGCATACCACTGAACACACACACAGATATTTTCTTTCTTAGAACCCTGTCACTTTCACACACAGACTGCAGAGTCAGGGGCATTTGAATGCAACAACAGCAACAAAAAAAAAAAGTGAAGACTTTTAACACACACATACAAAACACCACACTCCGACAACTACTCCAGCTCTATCAGCACTTGAGACTAGTGAGGCTACAATTAGCTCTTGATGAATCAGCCCATAAGATGCCGCTCTCTCATTTCCCTTGTTGCCAGATATCCAAGCAATCGAGAGAAATGAATTCTCATATGGCGTGACTCGAGACGGAGATGACGGTGGTAGGGCGATGGTGGCGGTGCGGGGGAGGGCACTAACATAAATCATTCACCCTCTCCACTCAGGGCCAGGCTGAGCTTCATCACACCAAACCTGACAAGCCTCCGACAATCTAACATTGTTTTGTGTTTGTTTTTGAGCTGCACACAGCACACCTTGTCAAGCTGTTGAACAGAAACAGTGCATTATGCAAGTTTGTAATAAAAAAAAAGAAGATATATATATATATATATATATATATATATATATATATATATATATATAAAGTCTGTGTGAGCATGTGTGTAGCAGTAAAGTCAGACTCACCATCATCAATGATGGTGACCACTACTCCATTACCAGTAATGTTGTTCCTCCAAACTGGCATCACATTCAGGTCCAACCCTCTGGTGTACTCACCCTGTGCAAACTACACACACACACACACACACACATACACACACAAAAATTATTAAAGTATTATGATCATCAAAAAGTATAATTTTATTATTCTTTTTCTAAGTCTGCTTGAAGGCATGCTCATGTCTTCACAAAGTCTTGCTCAGTATATTTCCTGGCGGACACAGTAAATAAACTGTAACACTGGCATAAATCATATATCAACTGCAATCATCCTTTTTTGCATGTTCATTACAAGGGGCCATCTGTGCCACTGCCACAAATGGTGTGCTCTTTACAGGTAACAAAATATTAAGGTATTAAGACTTCACTGCATATTACTGTTATTACTTACATATGTGATATATATTAGCTGCAGAATCTGTGCTACATGTGCATTAATGGAAATATTTACTTCAGTTGCTGAGTTATGTCTACTTGTGAAAGAACGTGTGCATCCAGTGATACTTTTAGAATGTACCTTCTGAGTGGCCATCAGAAGCCCAAGCAGTTCATGGACGAGTCACACAGACAAGTCTTTCATCCTTGCACTTCAAACCACATAAAATACCCCCCCCCACACACACACACACACACAAGTATACATAAATCCTCACACTGCCACGCAGAAACCCTACCACGTGAAGCAAAAGAACCATCTTGGCAGCTCCCATGAGCCCTAATGGCTCCATACAGTACATAGACACATTTCCTTGATGGCTTAAAGTGAAGCTTGTTGCATCTCCATGCAAACGCATTCATACAGGCACACAAACCATAAAGGTACTGCCAAAAGGTAGCACACAAACTGTCTCACCAAAAATGTCAGCAGCTTCCCAGAACTCCCCTGCCCACACACACACACACACACACACACACACACACACACACACACACACACACAAAGCCAATCTGATATTCAAAGTGAGTTTTTCAAGAGGCTTCAACTCTGTTGTTGTTATCATGATGAAGAGAGAGAGGGAGAGAACAAGGGGGAGAGAACGCACAATGGAAAAAATGGTTTCCGAGGTGTGTGTGTGTGTGTGTGTGTGTGTGTGTGTGTGTTTAGGGGGCTGCATCTGGGGAGCAGCAATGCTTTGTTGTGTGTGCGAATAAAGCTGATGAATGGAGGCAGCTAGCAGGCTAACGTCCACCAGAGCACGAGGATCGGCCCATGGGAAAAATACACACACAACCAAAGGTACACTAGAACACACATGTGCAAAAAAAAAAACACACACACACCTTTGTGAACTTGGATATAAGCCCACAGAGAGTTATTTTGAACACTGATTCACTTCACACACACAGTCATGAAGTGATCACCAACCACACACACACACACACACACACACCAAATCGTGCACAGACTCATGATCATTCTCTAAAGCACTGGAATATACCTATCATGTTTCTCTAGCATATGAGCAGTTTGGCACACACTTGCACAAATACACACATTATCAAAGACATATATATACCTTTGGAGCTGTGAAAAGTTCATGCAGCAACAGAAAACAACAGCTGCACTTTTTCTGTGCAGAAGACACATATGTAAACAGAGTGATAACAAAACAATCTCTTGCTTCCCTGCCTTTATCTCAGCTGCCCCTCAGCGAAAGCACACAGACACACATACACACTCTCTCACTCTCACACATACAGACACACATACATTATACACAGCAGGCACGTTCAAGATGCTGCATGGATTTCAGCAGATTTGAACAAGCTCCTTAGGAGGGGTTGAGCTCAGTCTCAAAAAAGGGTACAATAGCTCCACTTGCCTTGCTTGCATATACACGGGTACATCCCATCAAGCGCAGCTTTTACACCATACATACACACCAGTCTTGCCTACACACAAACATATATTTGTCTGGCCCTGGCAGGCTACCAACCCTGAGCAGATTACTGACCCTCAATCAATATCCACGTCCACCAGAGGCTGATTAAATACAGCAGAATGAAAGCAGGAGAGGAGGATGCGAGAGCAGGAGAGAGAGGGAGAGCCATGTCCTCAACTTTAAAAATGCCTCTCATTTTTCTTGATTAATGAATGATTGATAATTATGGTCTATTTTTCAGTTTATGCAATCATTTCATAAAGTTAATGTTAATCCATTTAGTGTCATACTGCATGCGCCAACACATGAATCACACTGCGTTTCATAAACAATCTTGTCAATAAACTTTCTAAATCGAGAGCGGTGACTATTTGCGGCAAATCACGCTCATAAAAAGACGCTCTGTCAGATTTTTCTCTCACCTCTGCTTCATATTCCCCCATCACCTCTCCTCACTTCCTCTGTTTCTGTCTCCGCCTCCCTCCACCCCCGTCCTGACTCTCACCCCTCCATCTTGCCCCCGAGAGCTGAGGTGTCAGTCACTCTGCTGCCGGTTGCTGTGGTGAATCTCTGACCCCGCCCCTTCTCCTCCTCACGCTGCCAAATTACACCCTCGCATGTCAGTCAAGAACATCCGCCCTGATGATTGGCTGAGCCCTGCTGCCCTGCTACGTGAGTGCATATGGAAATACTAGAGATTTATTACTAATACACGATAAATTGCTTTGTTGACTACACTTTGGTAAGAATAAAAGAATTATTAAAACCTATCAAGGATTTGCAGACAAGTAAGGTGCCTTATGTAACCAGTCATGTAAATACAAACATAATTAAAGGAAAAAACAGGGACAGGGTTTCTCATTAAGCAGCCTTCTTACCCAGCTGTTTACTGAGCTTTAATATTCTTCTTAGTACCAACCAAATGTGTCAGGAGGGGGACTCAAAGTTGTTAAGCACCAAAAGCTGAACAAGCTGCACTCCTTTCTACTCATTTTCTGACCGTTTCTGAAATAAACTAAAACTTATATTTAATCAGAATTATGGTTCATTGCGTGTGTTTTTAAACAAATTTAACAACAGCTTACGCAGACACACACAGAGATGACCATGACGATATAATGGCCAGTGTTAACGTTCGTTCAACGAACGTTTCTAAAGATGGTTACATTCGTTTGCATCATAAGATTTATGACCAAGGTATGTTTGTGTTACAGATTAGGCACACTATATACCAATATACACATATGCAAATATCAGGTGATGTTTATTTTGTCCCCCTTATACAACTATTTTGTGCATTGTAAGAGTTTTGCACACAAAAAAGAAAACTAGTATACACGCCCTGAAAATTAATTTCTAATCCAAGTGCTGATATGTGACTTTTTACTATTTGAAGTCTAAATCTAAATATTTTTTGGAATAAAAGGCTGTAGATGCAGCTATTAAATAATCCACAAGCGCATATTTTATGCTGTTGCTTTGCTCCTTTAGGCCTTCTCAAACATAGTGTACACGTATCAGCCAAACAGGGGGAACACGACTCTGCAGAATGGATGAGCACATCTTGTTGTTGCGGCCCGGTTGTGTGTCGGTGTTGCTCCGAGCCTCATCAATCCTCGACATCTGTCTCAGTTCAACATGGACAACCCTCTTCACCTCCTCTCTCGCCCGCTCTTTCCTTCTCCACAATCTCCCCATCTCTCTATCGTCTGTCTCACTCTCCAGTCACACATGAAAGCCTGCCTGACTTATGCCTGTCAGAGGAACATCCTTCAACATGAAGACGAGAAGAGAGGAGAGGGGGCGGTTGGGGGACTTCCGGATAAGACCAATGAGCACATACAAAAACACTCATACACACACACACACACACACACATATATACATATAAATACACCCACCAGTTCCCACTGCATGGGCCAGAGTGGGTCATTGAAGGTGAGGGACTGGTCACTCGTATTCTCCTCAGGCTGCCTGTCAGTTGCAGATTCTTTCCTGTGGGGACCTGAAAGCACACAGAACTATCATGTGTATATGTGTGCATGTAGTTTTTCTTTCCTTGTCTTGAACTCTGACTTCAGGACGTTCCTGATTCCCAACCAATGGCAAAAGGCCTCCCAGATCTCCCTTCTCTCCACTGAGGTGGAATACTGCTGGCAGATTACCATATCATTAGCATATAATTAGCATCTCATTACTGCAGAACAGCTTGGCTTGCTGTCTGCAGAAGTGCCATCAGCCCATCAAGGCCTGCACCTTTCTCTCCCTACATTTAATGTTACACTGACTGCCACTCTTTTTCACCCATGTACAGCACTCCCTCTCTCAATGCCTGTCACCGTCTTCCCGCTCTCCGTTTGTTTGATCATTTCTTGAACTGCCAAATTAATTGATATCACACTAGCCTTTTCTGGAAGTGACTGCAATAAAACATCCCACACAAGCATGTATAAATATATTTCGAGCATTATTATTAATAGGAGGTGATTTGATTCCAAACCAATTTTAATTTGGAGCACAACTTTCTTCGGTTGAGTAATCCTGTGAACCAAACAATTACAGATGCTTTACATTAATAAGCTGTGATTAGGGACCGTGTCCTACCACATGTAAAACATACATTTAAAACCAGCCTCTGGACATAGAACCTGTATGCAGAGTGTTGTCAGTATGGCTAACACATACAACAGTGGAGAACCAGAAGAGCAGTCCAGGCCCTATTTTAACGAGCATGTAATGTAACTTTCTGTATTGATGGTGCCTTTCAGATGTAAAAGTTGCAAATATCATAAACCCTGATGCACCCTTTTTTGTGCTGATAACAATTTGGATGGTCCCTCCCCTCTTTAGTCCGGAGGGCGCAGCATCTTTTTGTTTTGCGAAAAGAATTTCAGATTTCAATTTGTCTGACTACAGAACAGTTTCCCACGTTGCCGCAGTCCATTTTAAAATAGCTTTGGCCCAGAGAAGACAGCAGCATTTCTAGATCATGTTGACATACAGTTTGGTTTCATCTTTGCATGATAGCGCTTTAGCCTGCATTTGTGGAAGCATTCCTGAGCCCATGCAGTGATTTCCATGACAGAATCATGCCTGCTTTTTAATGCAGTGCTGACTGAAGATCACAGGTATCCAGTATTGATTCGTCTCTTGCACACAGAGATTTCTCCAGAATCTTCTCTGCCAATGCCAAACAGCTTATTCTGCTTATTCAATGTGGCACCATTTAAGGGGAAATAAACAGGCTTTCCATTGGTGTAAGAGTTATTGACAAGAAGCATTGTTGCAACAAATAAATAACTGACCAAACACAAATTTGAGTACTTTTTGTAAGGAAAGTTTATATAGATTAATGCTAGCAGATCCAGCTGCCAACATAATGGTGTAACCTTACAGTATGACTCCTTCAAATTAAATAGAATATTATCCCCCCAAAATCTTTCCTCTATCATCTATGCTCAGATCTACGTAGACCTGAGAGGTTGTACACCTGACGTGAGAACTTACAGAATAAAAATCTGAACCTATGTGTTCAAATTTTCTTCAGTCCTCAAACTGTGAAGCACATGATGCAGCTGCACTTTGCTGGAAGATGACCGGAAGGCCCTAATTTTCTTTAATGTTCAAATTTTCATTATACGATCATTTGAAAAGAGTAACTCCATCCCACTGAAACTGCGGGCTTTTTGGACGTACTTGGACAAGTAAACATTTGATCCACTTTGAAACGATGCCCAGAGGTGAGGAGATAATTAAAGTTGCAATTTTTTTCTGTGAAAAGAGTAATCCCATCCTTCGATTCAGAAGCTAGTATGTCGACCTTTTAGCAGAGAAACAAAAAAATCTTGTAGGCGTTTTGTTCAATTATATCCACCAGCCAAATTTTGACCCTTCTTCCATGTAAAATTCCTTATACTGCTAGTTTTAAATCCCATCACATTTCAAAGGGATTTTTTTTTCTTTTTTTAGCCACGCCTTTGTGGATTTGCTTGTTTAGGGTCATCCCATTGAAAGGTTCACATCCAGTTCACCTTTCAGACAAATAACCTCATATTATCTTTCAGCTCTTTGATATGATGCAGAATTCATAATCACTGGCTGCAAACTGTGCAGTCCACGTGGCATCAAAACCACCCCAAAGCATAAAATTTTCACACAGTTCACGAGAGGTTCTTCTCCTTTGGTCTGATCCAAACAGGTCAACTGATGCTGTGGCCAAACAACTCCGTCTCTGGTTTGTCACATCATTCCAAAAGCCCTGATTCTTTATCTTTATGGTTGCTGACGAACTGCAGCTTTGGACTATTAAACATTGTCAGGCCAAATTAGTGTAATCTCTTTCTGACTGTACAAACATACACTTTCACACCAACTTCCTCCATCTCACCCTATCCCGGCATCCTCCTGTCACACCAACCCTCTACATGTCCTCCTTCACAACATCCATGAACCTCCTCTGTGGTCTTCCTCTTTTCCTCCTGCCTCACAGGATTCTTTTTATAGATTCTTTTTAAAATCCCTTGCCAGACTCATAGGCGTCCTTATCTTATTTTCTGGAGGCTCTTCAGATCTTGATGGTTCAACACACTTCAGTAGCAATGAGAATACCAGACACTAGACGTGAGAGGTTTAAATAACACATGTTCCACTGTCTCTCCCTAAGGAGGCTCTAATAACTGGAACCTATCTGGATTACCTGATTCTAATGCTATAAATATTTAAGTGTTTTTAATATTGAGATAAATTAATTTTTTTCCCCACACAACTGTTTTGTTTTTGTTTATTTATTTCTTAACATATATATATTGGCTATATTTGACAGTGGCTCCATAGTGTAGTGGTATACAGTTGCCTAATAAGCGAAAGATCCCTGGTTTGTTTCTGGGAAGAGAAGCAAACCCCTGTGAGGTTGTGTCAGGAAGAACATCTGGTGTAAAAACCTGCCAAACCAAATATGTGGAGCTACCTGCTGCGGTGACCCCTTGTGAACAAAGAAGCAGCTAGAAGTAGCTATATTTGACAACACGTCAGTGTTGTAGTGTGTGAGTAAATTATCGTCTTCTGATGTTTAGGCAGTCTTTCTAAGAGGATTTGATGTTTGTCTAAATGTGTCAAACAGGTTGTGTAGAGATTAAACACGCCATGTACAGTAAAGTCCATATTTTCTTAGACAATGACTGAAAATGACTGAGATGCTGCTTCATGACCAGGTAAGGTCTGTTCCCTTCTTATTCCATGACAACTTAAAAGATCTGGAGTCGAGAACACTCTCCAGGAGGCAGCTGTATCACTGTCAAAGTCACCTTCATGAATGGAAATACAGAAGGTTTACAAGAAGGAGGAAACCACTGGTTATATTCACGATCAGAAAGGCCAGATTAGATTTTGCCAGAAAACATCTAAAAGAGCCTGCATGGTTTTGGGCTGAGAAACCAGAATACTGTGTATAATAGTGATGGGAAGAGAAAATTATGGAGAAGGAGAGGCACAGCTCATGATCTGATGCACACCACGATAACTGTCAAATACTGTACAGTGGAGGCAATATTATGATATGGGCATGTATGGCTACCAATGGAACTGGGTCACTAGTGTAGCAGATGATTTCTGATGTGTATAGGGCTACAGCCTCTGCCCAGAATTGATCAGACCGTGTTTCACAATGCAAACGGACCCAAAGAATACGGCAAAACCGACACAAGAGTTTCTTCAATGGCACCGATGTCAAAAGAGCATATTTTTCAGTTACTGGAGATAAAACAGAAGGCATTAAGACCCACAGTTAACAGTTCCCGCAAATGCTTTGGTAAAGTTTAAAATCAGCCACATCTTGATTGTTTGAAATTCATTTTGGCGGCATACAGACTCAAATAATAAAACTGCACCATCGTCTAAATACTTGTGGAATTATGTGTGAATTAAAACAATGGAGCACTGACAATTATATAGCATTCTTTCTTTCTTTCGGACCATGTTTTACATTTTTCCACTGTGAATCATAAACAACAGAAACCCTGTGCAACACGTCTCCTACCTTCTTTCTTAGTGTTTCATGCTGTATAGAACCCAAACCATAAATTCAGTTTATTATTGCTATTTGTATTCTGTGCTTGAATAGAGTTTAGGATGCCATAATGAGGTTTTTCCACACTGCCAAGTAACAGTGTTTGGCATGCTCAGATTTGAGATACTTAATTCTGGCACACTTAAATGAACACTGGCAGCTTGAATCCAAAAATACTTGCAAGAAACATTAGACTTGAAAAGTTCACACTGGCCAAAGAGTGCATTCTCTTTCTTTATTTCTCTATCCTTTATGTAAATAAACACACAGCTGCAGCGTGCATCCACCACATCTCGGCTGTTTCATCTTTTTTTATAGATTTTGTATCATTTGTCAGAGCAGAGACTGAGCAAGACTGTGAGGATGGTAATACACAAGAACAGAGAAGAAAGAGAGAGAGCACTGCAGCAAGACGTGAGCCAGCACATTCTTCTGCAAACACAGCCACCATTTCCCATCACTCACTCGCACACACACACGCGCACACACACACACACACACACACACACACACACACACACACACACACACACACACACACACACACTGTTCTAAAGGTTAAAGTGATATCTGCATTTCCATCTATTCAAACACAGTAAAACACCCGTCACAGAGAAATACACATTTAATATATACCCATGATCAAAAGCACTATGCATGAACTGTACAAATACACTTCACTTTTGTGACTCTCTCTCTATATATATCACAATTTTAATACAACTGATCTGTTGTCATGGACCTCATGTTAGTTTTGGCATTCATTTTGGGATTCTTGTGGTTGTGGAGTTTCTGTTTTTATTTGTATTTAAACCCTCGGTTTGCATTTATTTCCTCTGTTGTCTTCCCTGCGTGCTCTCTGCCATTTCAAGGAATTTTTGGACTTTGCCATCAACATAAATAAAGGTTTGAATTTTGTCTACATCCATCTGCCTACAGTCTTTTGGATCCGAACTCTTCCAAAACATGACAACAAAAGCTAAAGTTGAAAAAAAAGAAAGAACCTGACTTTACTGCGGCTCACATCCAATTGCTGTGTTTCACTTGTGTTCACTGCAAATGTACTCATTTGTTGTGTACTCACCGAGGGCCTGTAACTGAGAAACCTTTCATAGTATGAAGGTAAAATTTGGCAGACTTTCATTATTTAATTGTACTAAACTCAGTTGATTCTGAGAGGCTCAGGCACAGAATGACCCACATGTATTTTAAAAGAATTTAATACATACTACTTCACTCAATAGGACTTGATGTTTGTGACATCCACAAAAATCCAGTACTGTACTGCAAGCCCAAATCCCGCAAGGCACAAAGACAACAGCTGCAACTGTTAAACATATTACACCACCTACTGTTCCCATTCCCTGTTTTTACATGTAAAAACAGCTTGAAATAAAAAAGTTCAAAAAAGGAATAAATAAATGTTATGGCTTAATGCCACTTTTACCACATTTTCAGCTGATATTGATCCACTTATGTCTGCAAATTGCAGATTACATTAGGCCAGATCATCCTCCATGATTGGTCTTCTCTCACTAGCATAGCCTATATCAGTTTTGCGTCGCAACTGGAAAACAAACCCAGGTTTCTCACTCCCTCTCTTTTTCTTTCTCCTCTCACCCACTGGGTTTGTGTGTATATGAGCACTAAAGCTGCACCTTAGCAGCTCTGTTTTGCCATACATTTAATTAAAAAAAAATACAACCTTAATTCCAAAAAAAAAAAAAGGGCTCTTAGGTAGCACTGCATTACAAAAAGGCGTGATTCTGTCGTGGAAATCACTGCATGAGCTCAGGAACACTTCCAGAAATGTCTGTGAACACAGTTCACCGTGCCATCCACAAATGCAGGCTAAATTCTATCATGCAAAGATGAAGCCATGTGTGAACGTGATCCAGAAACACCGCTATCTTCTCTGGGCCAAAGCTCATTTAAAATGGACTGAGGCAAAGTGGAAAACCGTTCTGTAGTCAGACAAATCGAAATTTGAAATTCCTTTTTGGAAATCATGGATGCCGCATCCTCCGGACTAAAGAGAGACCATCTGGCTTGTTATCAGCACTCAGTTCAAAAGCCTGCATCTCTGACAGTGTGGGGGTGCATTAGTGCCTATGGAATTGGCAGCTTGCACATCTGGAACGGCATCATCAGTGTTGAAAGGTATATAAAGGTTTTAGAGCAACAAATTCTCCCCTCTAGATGACATCTTTTTTGCAGAAGACCTTGCACATGTCAGCAAGAAAATGCTAAACCCCATACTGCATCTACTAAAGCAGCATAGCTTTGTAGTAGAAGAGGCCTGCTTAAGTCCAGGCCTTTCACCAAATGAAAACATTCGATGCATCATGAAATATAAATATGACAAAGAAGACCCAGCACTGTTGAGCAGGGAGAATCTGATATCAGACAACATTCCTCTCCCAAAAGTCCAGCACCTACACCCCTCGGTTCCCATACTTTTATGGACTGTTGTTAAAAGAGGGGATGCTACACAGTGGTAAAAACATTGTCCCAACTTCTTTGAGATGCTTCACTCCTATCAAATCCAAAATGACCTTATACACTGCTTAAAACAATTAAAAGAACACTAATTATAGCATCAAGTGAATTCTGGTCAGCTAAATATCAGAGGGGGTTGTTAATCAGTTTCAGCGGCTTTGTGGTAATGAAATTAACTAGAGGGGCAACAATGAGACAACCCTCAAAACAGGAATGGTTTTACAGGTGGACATTTTTCCCTCCTCATCTTGTCTGACTGTTTTGCCACTAGTTTTGCATTTGGCTAGGGTCAGTGTCACTACTGGTAGCACGAGGCGATACCTGGACCCTACAGAGGTCGCACAGCGTATTTTTCTTGTGTGGCTCCATACGATCCTAATAAAGCAAATTGTCTGTTGAGTACATAACTAAGAAATGAGTACTTTAACATTAATTGTTTACATCGTAATGGATATTTAAGGTCAGTATGAATTTAAACTGTTTACTTCAGAAAATCATGGAAATTCATCAAAAAGTAATCACTCAGTTGCTGCTACGCTGTGTTTAAATATCTAGCACAGTGAAAAACAAAGCATGAGTCAGGGGAAAAGTGTTAGTCAAACTTACCATTAGTAGTATGATGGTCCAGTCTTGTCACAGGAACCCGTTTGTCTCTGTGATGACAGTGCTGCCTCTGCACCCAGTGAACCTGCAAATCACACAACAAAAAGAACGAGCGCTCACCTGTAAACTGTAACTTTTGGTTTGTAATCTTTTCACTGATAAATGAAGGCATCTCTGACTGTTTGCATGTCTGTGTTCTCTGCTTTCTTCAACAACCATTTCAGTGTATTTCACTCTTGGCGGCTGTACTGCGGGGGGAATCTGAAGCAGCAAACGTCAAGCTTGAAGTAGTCTGAATATTTCAAGTAGTTCAAGTGCTTTTTTTTTTTTGCAAATTTTCTGCCTTTGGGAAACACTGCAGAAACATACACAAATACTGCACCTGCAGGAACTCCATGTTGCCAACTGCTTGGTCACAGGAAATCACTGGACTTGTCCTGATATTTGGAATCATACAGAAGTAGTAGTGGCCTGATTTAAACTGGATGAATCGAAGCGAACCATCACGGTGGCTGTCAGGCATATTGTAAATGGGCACTTTACTAGTTTAATGCAATAATTTGAAAAAATGAAAAAAATTTAATCACTTCATGTTAACAAGCTTTTCAGCACCTTGGCTCATCCAAAAGATGCTCGTGCATTCCAGCTATAATAATCGTCATTTTCAGTTTCGCTTTGTGTAACTTTTTCTTTCTGGTTTTACGAGGATAAAAGCAAGACAGTGAGAGGCACGGAGCAAATAAAATATTTTGTCCTATTCTGTTTCATTCTACTTTGAAATAGAGATAAAAAAAAAAATCCAAAGCACGGGGAGAGTTGGGCATCTTTATGAGGAGAGTAAAAGGTTTCCTCTTCATTAGTTCAAAGAGTACTCGCTTACTCTCTCCTTTGCCGTTCCATTGTCCTGGGTTAAAAGCAACAAAAACACCCCCGCCTCACCTACACCTCTGTCCTCCACAACGCACACGTGCACGCACACACACGCACGATTTCTTTCATAGGCCGCTGCTCGCAGCTTTGATCTGATAAGAGGCTGGTCCTTGTGAAGGTGGGCGAAGTAAATCAAACAGCAGATCACAGACACACATACGCACACGCACATATCACTGTCAGGCCACTATTGTCCTCTTACACTTAAATCAGAGTGGAAGAGGTTGAAAATAAATACTATTGAGAGGCGGCTGCAGTCTTTTATGTCGTAAAAGCCTGCTGGGTTTATTCCCTCTTCACCATCTTCAATTATACTCAATTAACAAAAGCTGGGAGCTGGTCTAACCTTCCTAAAGAAGACAGCTGTTAAAGAGAAGAACTCTTAATATGTGATGGGAAACAGAGAACTCAGACATAGAAAGAGGACGTGATGTGTACAAATCTGCAAATGTAATCAAATGGGTGGTTATTTTAGGTGCAGCATATTGATTTATGCTAATTTAAGATGATTTAAACCATAATAAGCTCAGTGTAACAAACACTTGCACGTGTTTACACATTTAGGCAATTCCTATTCAGCAAGAGGAACATGGTTGTTCTTTCTCATTTAAGTGTCTATTGCTTTTTCTTTTTTTTTTTGATTAATGCAAAAAAGATGTACCAAATTCAGAGTGCGGCTCCAAAACACCATTTTCATGGGATATACTGTACAGCACCACAGTACCTATGGAACACACACAATCCTCGGGATAATCAGCATAACAGAATTGATAGTTCACCTTTCATGTGCATTTATTCAGGACATTCACACAAATGTCATCATGCTAATGAAAAACAGACACGAGCGGTTTCCCAATGCAGCACGATGCAGTCAGTGGAGTCCAGGGAGACTTTGTTGTTGGCATGAAATAGACAGCACCAGTGAGCACAAGCTTGCAGGTGCTTTTCACTGGAGCTAACTGTGGTTCTATAACTTATATTGCAGTATATACAGTATGATTATTCCATGTTGACCTGGCAGCCACTGAAAGGCTTTTTTTAAATACAGTTTAAACAGGAATATTTCAAATGCTGCATAATTGTCAGGTCAAATTAAAGTGGGAGTAGTATTGAAGATATGAGCACTAGCAACTAGTTAAGCAGTTAAACACCAGAGCAATGTGTGGCAATGGTTCCCAGAAACCTTTGTGAAGACTACTTCCAAAGTCAGTCCATATACACGAGTTTCCAGAAGTAAAACCAGCGAGAATGGGATGAATGAAAAATTTCTGTGGAGGCATATACACTCCTTGGTAAACAAATGTGTGTGTGTGTGTGTGTGTGTGTGTGTGTGTGTGTGTGTGTGTGTGTGTGTGTGTGGTGCGTGTGTGGGTGTGTGTGTGTGTGTGTGTGTGTGTCGTGCGTGTGCATGTGTGTCCCAATAGCCTTGTTAGATCCCTTCAGCCCCTCCTCTCGAGGAGCAGGCAGGACATGGTGATCAATACACATGATAGGGAGCTAATCGCTCTCTGTCAAACTAGGCCCTGCCATCCACTAATGGCACATGCTCACTTGGGAGTGTGTGTGAGTGTGTGTGTGTGTGTGTGTGTGTGTGTGTGTGTGTGTGTGTGTGTGTGTGTGTGTGTGTGTGTAGGTCTTAATGGCAGATTGAGACTCTTCAGGGAGTGTTGCTCAAGGTTAGGCTCAGGGGACAAGGGGCAATTGACCATACTGTCTGTGACACTGACCCCTCTACTGTCAGCACATTCATCATCCAACTGTGACACATAGGCAGTGCACACACACACCACAACACACAACACAGAGTGTATACAATGTACAAAAAAAGGATACCACATATACCTGCACTGAAAAATGACATTGTCCCAAGAAAGATGCATTTCATGAATAGATCTCTCTTTTAATGTTTACCCAGCGTGTTACAGTACAAAGTAAGTTGATACAACATCAATTATAAAAGCTGCTGACACTTTGCCCTTCACAATAAAAGCCTCACTAAATAGAAAAAAGAGACATACAGAGGGAACAAGGTATGAGATCAGTAGGGAAAAAAAGACAAAAGTAAAAAAACAGGTTTGGGAAAATCTTTTTCCAACACTGAGTGGGGTTACAAAAAAATGAGAGAGAGAGAGCAGTGGAGTACTTGCTTGATTGAACAGCTGAGGTAGAACTGACAGAGGCACAATGTGAATGTGTGGAGGAGGAGGGGAAGAAAGACAGCAAGATGGAAGGAGTAAAACTGTGTGTGAATGTGTGTTTAAAGACATCCCATGAAGAATGTGTGCATGTGTGTGTGTGTTTGCACAAATATGGCAAACTATGAGAGAGAGAGAGAGAGAGAGAGAGAGAGAGAGAGAGAGAGAGAGAGAGAGAGAGAGAGAGAGAGAGAGAGAGAGAGAGTGTGTGTGTGTGTGTGTGTGTGTGTGTGTGTGTGTTTGTGTGTAATACCCCCATGTCTCTATATGAATGAGTGGATGCGGTGGATGGCAGGCAGCTGCAGCAGTGTGATAGCCGAGCCGAGCTGCACAGATATCAGCGCTGACATTTTGGGCTTCACTACCCACCCACGGCCCCGTGGGAAACTGATGGCAATGGCAGCGGCAGTGGCCACATCACCCCACCGCCACCGCCTCCACTGCAGCCCCGACCCCTCCCCGAGCCTGTCAATCTCAGACCTTTGCTTCCTGACGCACTGCTGGCCCTAGCCTGGCTCTGGCTGGACCCATTATGCCACACAGCAGTGAACACACCACATGAACCACTGTCACCAGACCCTGCACAGCACTGCTGATTCCTATCTAGTCCTCAACCCTCCCACCACACTCACCAAGTCTGCCTCTTCATTCAATCTCATCTCTAGCTGCCAGACTGATAGTCCTGACCACAGAGAGAAAAACGACAGAGGAGAGGGTTTTTGTCTGTGTACCGTCGCCTAGAAGGTGAACAGTGAAAGATTGTGAGCTCTACAGTAGGCAAGCAGCAAGAGGAGGGAGGGCAAAACTGCTGAAAGAGGAAATAGATAACAGGGTGATACACTCTGGCCCCTCCTCTAGGCTTCTTTTAGGGCACCTCTTGGCCTCCTCTCCCTCCCCTACCCCATCCTCCCTCCTTCCCTCTCCCCACCAACCCCTGGGCCCTCTGGTGTGTTGCTCACTCCATTGTGTCAGCCTTCAGAAGTGCTCAGTTTGAGTGGCAGGCCGTCACAGATCAGTTCCCTGCTAAAGCGGCCCGGCAGGCCAGGGTGACGGGCCAGGAAGGGATCTAAGTGGGGTTTATCAGCGCTTCTTAACGCCTCTCCGGCTGCCTGACACAAAAGAGAGGGGGTATTAAACATCTAAAGCAAACCAAAAAGCGTGAAAGCTCCTTATAGGGCCGCGGGATTGCGGATGTGACTGGAGTCTTAAAAAAATAGCAAAAAAAAAAAAAAAGAAAAGAGAAAAAATAAGGAGAGGGAAAAAACACACAAACGTCTCAACAGTCAGGAAGTACTGAGGGAAAATTCAAATGTTTTTTTCTGTCCTTTGTGGATAGAAGAGTGGGTTGGGGAGAGAAAGAGGGAGAGAGAAAGCCTCACATTTGAAGCTTACATTATACTACTTGCCAAGTTGAACACAAATATGCAAGTATGCTAATATAATAGCAATAATAATAGGTAATGGTAACCCAAACAACAGAAATGATAACATCTGCATAAAAGCCTAAATGGCCTAAATTCATATTCTGTCTTTTACACATTTACCAACACAAATCTCACAAATTGTATTTACAGGGATTTTGATGCTACCAGCTAGACAGTGAGGAAGAACAGGTCGTTCAAAAACTAAATTTTTGATAAATAATGTGGATCACAAAAGCAAAAAGCTCGGCATCAACTTAGCATTAAACAAGGCTTCCAAACTTCTGCTTCAGCTACTAAATCACTGTGAATACATTACATATTAATGTGATTCTGCTAGCTAACGAGCTCTTGCAACTAAATTTAATCAACCAAAAATTATTTAAATTATTATTCTGGCCCTGTAGATTGGAATTGGTATGTAAAAATAGTCTATTTTCACAAAAATAAAACCACAGTAGGGAAAGGATTGGTAAATAATAAAATTAATGATAGATGGATTACACTTTGTCGCTTCAGTTTCGGTGACCTCATTTATAAAAATATTCCTAGATTTACAGTTAGTCTCAGAACTAAAAACTGAAGCCCCAACCACATGTTCAGTAAATCCCTCATCATGCATTGCTTTATAGCTGGGGGTTAGCAGCTAAAGTAGACATCCCAGACTCTGATTGCAAAGGCAACCCTCTTGTATATTTCCCACTATGTCAAATGTCAGTTAATGGTGTCCTTCACTCCCACTGGTGCTGCATCAACAAGTTCATCAAAGTTGAGAGTAGTTTACTGCCCACATATAAAGCGATTTGCTTGATATGCATCATTTTGGTGCTGATGGTTGGTTGCTATTGGGCATTCCCGGTTAGGTAATGTCCACTATCATAATGCACACTGTATTTACCACCCCCGATATGTCAGAGAGCAGTGTCATTCACTCCTATTGGGAGTCGCTCCGATTGCTTGCTTCAAAGTTGAGAAAAGTTCAATTAGGGCCCCATCCACTTCATGTCGCTAGCTGTTATTTCACCTGTTGTTGCTACAAGTCTCTGGAATGACATCAAATGGTTTGTGGTCACTACATCACTTCTAGCCTCTTTCTGTCGTATGCTCTTTTAGTCCTAAAACCATTCCTGATGGTGCTCTTATGTTTGATTTCTACATGGACAACACATCGGCTGCCAGCTGGTTAAAATATCCCTAAGGTGCAATGAAAGTGTCAGCTTTTATTTTGATGTGTTTGTTCCATGTTGGTGTATGGAAATGTCATGTGATTTCCTCTGCAATCCAATCCAATTTCCCAATAGGGACAAATAAACCAACCTACCTACCTAATTCATAAATAATTTCCCCATGCATAAAGCGTTAGATTTGCCACCACATTTTAAATCATAAACACAATCCAAGCAACCATCTTCACTCCATATGTTAGAACTCGCTCATCAACTGAATGTTCAAACTCCAGGAGCTCGAGCATCACTCGACTACAATTTTCTTAGCATCAGACATAAAATATTCAAATATGCCAAAGTGGACGGTACAGCTTAATTCAGCTGTGACTGTTTCAGCAAATGTTTAAAATTGTATGCAAAAAAAAAAAATTACCTGCTGATGAGCTCACACTGATTAGGGAAGCATTACTCAAAGTTGAACTGTTTTGCTAGTTGCAAGGTAAAGCCTATTTTACTTCATTTATTTTAAAAAGCTGACCTGACCTTGACTTTTCATCATTATGTCTTCCTCTCTATAAAAAAAAAACTTCTTTTAGAGCTTTGCTTATTTATTTATTTTTTAGTTTATATAAGAAAACTTCTCACTTGTTCTGCTGCTTCTGTCTTTTCTCCTTGACTTCTCTGTGCAGCTTTCTGCTGTCGGTTTGAGTGTTGCATCAATAAGGTGCATGTACAGCTGAGATTAATGAGACAGATATTAAAACCGATTTAAAAAAAAAAAAAAAAAAACCCGGTCATCACAAGACTGGAACATGCTGTGAACAGTGGCTTTCTGTATCTGTGTATTAAGTGTGTAGTACACCAGCAGGGACCAGTGTGTGTGTGTGTGTGTGTGTGTGTGTGTGTGTCAGAAGATGGCAGGGGGTTAGTATCTGAGACATTTGGTAAAAGGTCAGTACAGAGTTCGGTCAGAAACATGTCTGCTTGTTTGAGAATGAAACCACAAGAGGTACAATAGTTAGGACAGTTCGGAAGAGAGTCGCTGAGGGGAGGCAGGGTTTCAAATAAACAATGTACATGCAGAGAGACAGAAGAGAAGCCACAAAGATATTACAATCTTGTCACATACTGTGTGTGTGTGTGGTGTGTGTGTGCGCGCGCACGCGTGCGTGCGCGCTTGCTTTACAACAGTATGTTTTACATACGCTTTATATGCCAGATGTGCACGTGCGCATATATGGTCCTTATCTGTGTCTCTAAACTATCACATTGGTATGTTTTTCCACAGCTTTGCTAATGATCCCATTAGCATGGCGATTAATACCACAGCTGATTGCTGCCTTGCTGACAAGAGGGCTGCATCAGCTGGGATTACATAGTGGCAAAACCTCCTCCTCCTCTTCTGAGACACCACTGTGGACCTCCATTCACTGTGACTGTGTGTGTGTGTGTGTGTGTGTGTGTGTGTGTGTGTGTGTGTGTGTGTGTGTGTGTGTGTCAGTACAGCAAACAATAGGCTGAGCCTGCTATGAGATGCAGCAGCTGCAGCAGATCATGCTGATTTATTAAAGTTGTTTGTTATTCTTCTGTCAATGAACCAATCATACTCATAGGTTTGAGTTAAATAGTTCACTTTAAGAACTGGCCAATAGTTTGCCATCATTATGATACACAGGTGTATTTAATACTTTATATTCCCTAGTAATTTGTTTGCCATGGTTTTACAGCATTGTTAGTCATTGGAAAACATGCCCCACATGGAAAACAAGTCCCACATAATTTACTTACTATAAACACTGTACAGTTGTCAGTACAATATAGTTGCAATTATTGCACAGGAATGCCGCATAAAAGATGAACAATTTAACATAGAAATCTAAAAAAAAAATTTCAAGTAATAATATGAATCTACTGATTCTACTGTCACATTTTATTACAAACATGATGAAGGTATATTACATGATTGTGTTCATGCACTACATGTCAACACAGAAAAATGTTAATACTCACAGTATTAATGTTTTTCTTACGTCTACATTGGACCTGATACATTACAATACATTTAGCTCTGATTTTATTTAACTGACATACTGTAATTTTTCTGACTGTAATTGATCAAAATGGAATAGAGGAAGGGTTTCTGACAATTCACTAAAGCTTTGAGGTTTAACCCTGGAGATTGGACTGCTTTTACACAAAGCTTTACACATCACTTTTCCTACCACCAACGGATGCAGCAGGGGTAGTTGTTTTTGGGGTTCAGTATCTTTCCCAAAGTCCCACTGAACCCTTAACGTTCCAATAAGTAGGCAGCCCACTCTTCATTCAGAGCCACATTTCACCTGGTGCTCAAACAACATAATCTCACAAATGGAAACTTTGAACATAGCTTTAAACAGTATTTCAAAATGTAAGCAAAACTTGCACCAAAGAGGTAAAAACAACCCTCAGTTTAGTTGCACCACATGAGAGGAATAGATCTATCGCATGAAAACACAGCCTCATATCATAATGCTTTTGCTACACAATGATGCACCAGTGACTTCACCTTTCATTTGAAAATGCAGGTGCTTTGCAGAGTAACACAAACACCCCAATGAGTAGCACTCTAAACACGTCACTGCAAATGCGATCTCAGAGATGGTAGGGTTTTTGTCTAACTACAAGTACTATTCTAACTGTAAAGAGCAGATGAAGGCAACATGAAGCTAATATTAACTCTGTCTCAACCTTGAAGTCTCCAAAACTTTATATGACGCTGTAACTGGTGGGTTCTGCTTTGAAACACACCTGCTATGCAACGTAAAATACGTGATGCAAAGAGGAAAAAGAGTAGACAGGAAGCCTGGTCAGCGGTAGGTGGACGGACTGTAGCTAAGGCTCTGACAGAAGGCCAGCTTTGTGTTTGACAACACATAACCCAACATAAACATGTCTTCCATAAACCCACGATAATATTGACAGTGTTCAGCTAAAAAAAAAAAGAGCAAATTATACATTATATTAGTTAGGAAGCAAAGGAGTTTTCCTACTGGGTTCAAGTAAGTGGTAAAAGCATTTTTTCAAATCTAAAAAAAAAAGAAAAAAAAGATTTGTTCAAATGAAACAAAAAAAAATCTGAAAAGAAAAGAGACTATAATGGAGAAAAAAATTAAGGCAGCTGGCAGGAAGAAGCAGTGTCTAAATATGCAATTGTTCATCATCCCAAAACATTATTTGTGCAATCCATTAAATGTAAGACTCATTATGAAATGTGGGACATTTAAGGGTGGAAATTTATTTTCACCTAAAGTTACGATAGTAGAAAAGTAATTAAAGTTACAGTTTAATGAAATCATGAACCATACATGGAGTCACTGGAGATTGTGCATAAATTACTTCAATTAATCACACGCACACTGATTCAGATGATAACTCGGAATCAGAAAGTTTGGAATTCTTTTCTCTCTTTTACTTTCAGTCCATTCATTTAACATGTTTGTGTGTGTGTGTGCATGTGTTGGGATGGGGGGGGGGTGTTTCACATGTGTCCTTCTATGTGGGCATTTTTATTGTTTTGTGTGTTTTGTATGGGTTTGTGTGTATCTGTGGGAGAGAGAGAGAGAGAGAGAGAGATTGAAGGGGCACTGCATTGGGGAAAGGCCAGAGGTCTGGTGCACCCTGGAGAATGGACAGGGGCAAAGCCACATCTCCGACCCTTCCTCTCCCTGCTGTCATGGGATGTCTCCCTGAATGACGGTTTCCACGGAAACGGAAGCCTAGTGAGGAGGTTGAATTGTGAGCTCCGAGGGTGAAGCAGAACAGCTTGCTGAAGGTGGCAAGGGAGGGGAGGGGAGGGGAGAGGAGGGGCACAAAGTGATATTGGGTGGAACAGGCACACAAGCAACACAAGCAAGGTAAACAACTTTTAACCATTACTCAACATGGCTCCGCTTCGTTCTTTTTTTTTTCAATCCTACTTGCTAATCAAAACTAGAGCATGATTAAAACAGCAACGGCAGCTTAAATGAACTTCCATTTGCATATACTTGCTGAGTAAAATCAGAACTGATGCCAGAATGTGAATTCACCCCGACGTGGCCATGTTGAACGGATGGAAGAGCCACATCCAAGCAGCTGTACGCTCTGATCAGCTGTAGTTACAAATGTATTTCTCACGGTGTTACAGGAACAGTGCAGTCAAGGCACAAATAAAGAAATAAAAGCTAAAGTAAATAGCATGGGATCTTTCGGGAACACACAGCTCCTTCCTCTGTCTGTGTCCTCCCTTTTGAGTCCACTGAGTGTTTACTTTTTGGAACCAGTTCCAAACACTTACCCTTGCTGCAGTTGCAAGTCTGTCTTCAAAGGTGGCTCTGTCGGGGCGCCCCCTGGTGTCCCTCAGGGTGTACAGACCCTTCAGGCTCCCAACCTGCCAGCATGGAAACACAAATTTGCATTCAGCTTAGAAAACCCCTCACTTTTACGGCATACAGTGTGACGACATGCAAGTCATGATGTAACATTTGCTTAGGTGGCAGCATTTTATTTAAGATGCTGTTGAAATGGTGCACCCTCTAAACTACAGCGTACAATGAATGCATGCATTTGGAAAATAAATCACTCAAGTGCTTGCTCCAGTACAGAGAAAGCAATGCAGGTACAGAGTGAGGGTCAAAACACATAACGCATTCAGCCTTAATCACCCATCTGACCCTTTGCACAACATGATTTCAGCGTATCCCCTCCGGCCATCTGTCTTGTGTGGGTTTTTCTGCGAAGGGTGGCCCAAAATCAAATAGCACACAGTTTATCTAACCTTATCCTGGGCTTTTCATTTCCAAGCCTTATAAACTCAATCGTATTGACCGCCTGGGAGAGTTAGAACTAACTAAGTGAAATCTACTCGGCGGCAATTGTGTGCAAGGCGCACGTTGTGTGAGTGTGTATGTGTGTGTGTGTGTGTGTGGGGCTTGCTGATTCTATCTTCCTTCACTTTCATTCTCTCTATTCTCTGTCCCTGAGGTGCATCAGGGCTGAGACTGCCGAGTAAATTGTCCCAAATTGAGTTCCTTCTTGCCGGCAGATACAGGCCACATCCCGACCGTTTAGAGCGAGACAGGGAGAGAGAGAGGCAGAGAGGAGGGAGAGAGAGAGAGAAAACAATCACAGCACACATCACTCGCTTGAAAAATTTCTCTCTAATTTCTCTTCTTGCCTTTCTCTTCTATCCACCCTGCCCGTCTCTTCTTTCTCTTTCCCTCCTCTGCTGATTTCCCTGCTGCCTCCCTTTCTTCTCCGACTGCATTGTTCTTGTGCTTCTCCCTCTTTATATCACACCCCGTGTGTCTTCGCTTGTCTTTGTCTGCTGAGATAGGTGTACATCAGTCTTTCCTTGCTCAGCGTGGCTTTTTCTTCCCTTTGATGATTCAGTCCTCTCCTGGTTCTTCTCCTTCCTCTATCTTTTATTATCCTTTCTCCCTTGATCCCTGTTACCCTCCTTCATCTCCTCTACTAACGTTTTTTTTTTCTTTCCTCTCTGTGCTCTTTTCTTGCCCAAGTTTCTGTCCGTCCTTTGCTCTCTCATCCCTCCCTCCATGGCTGGTCTGGTACCCGGTGACATAGTACCCATCAGCGCACACGTCCTGCGTGGAGGAGTCTGGCTCTGACAATAATCACACACCAAGTTTATAACGCAGGCAGCCCAGCTGAGCTGAGCTGAATTGAGCACACGCGACTCCCCTGACGCCAGTACAGTCCATTTAACTTGGCAGGGGGCTGAAGGCTGGCTAGGGTGGGAATGAAGCATGAGGCAGAGATGGGGATGCCAGTGTGTGTTTGGGATGAGGGAAATTGGGGGCTGGTGGGCTGGTGATGGAACAGTAACTGGTGATAGATATGGAAATGTAATGAGGGAGGACAGCTGAAGCTGAAACTATTGCTGGAGGGGAGGAAGCGGGTGTGAGCTTTGGACATTTGGGTTTGGGAAGAAAGTTGGGAGGTGTTTTTTTTTTAGAAAATATGTGCAAGTAACTGTCTCTACATAGACTGATACTTCTTCCTTACTTTCCCTGCTCACTTTCAGCAAAATTCTGTCTGCCCCTTTGTTTAGCTTTTTAGAAAGTAGGGTGGAACATTTTCAAGCATCATACAACACAGACTCGCAGAAGTTTGTGGAATACTCAAGAAACTCAAAACTTCTGTTTGGTTAGGTTTGCGATAGCATCGTGGTTTGGGGTAAAAAAAATACAACTCCTGACACTTTTTTTTAACCTACTTTTCCCAGTTGCCTGGCTCACACATTCCCACTAAGGAATCTCCAGAACATATGTGGTGCAGACATGAAATATACTTCCTACTATGCTTGTTTCAGTCGTGCTGTCTGTAACAAAAATAAAATACAAATCAAATCCGTGTACATAAACCAATAGATTGACTATTTCACATTTTTCCATAAGCTGGAGCTGCATCATAACTATGATCACCAACAAATAACTAACTATCTAACCCTAATGTTGGATCTCATTATAGTGGGGCAAGAGCAGCAGTAGAAAGTAAGAAAGTACAACTATGCATTTACCATATTTAAGCACATTTTTAAGCATGTTAATTTTATGTTATTGACATTTCCATTACAATGTACTGAATGTGCTGTCAATCAAACCAGGAGTCCACAGACTGCATAAATGTTACTCTATGGTACACGACCTCCACCAAAACAAAAAGAAAGAGTGTATATATTCCTCACAAATTTTTTAAATGTTCAATTAAAGGGACATTTAACATCTGATTTTTTTTAAAATTTAAATAACAGTTTGAGGCACATAAAGATAAATACAATCAAAGCACAATAGAAAATCAAAAAAACTAAAAAGAACAACAACAAAAAAACCTTATGACCCAACAGTTATTACTTCTGACCCTTTGGTGGAGTCTAACCCTTATGTTGGGAAAATATATACAACTAGCGCCACCTCAACAAGCTATAACAGTGAAATACTGCTTACATATTATTGGATTAGTATCAGTAATGTCATTAATTATAATCCATTGGCCACAGAGACCGATTCCAATGCAAGCTTTTTGAGCTAAATATTTTCTTGTAACATGGATGCACTAACCCTTTAAAATAGCAGCCACATACAGACACTTCAGTGTGCTACTGATGTATCACAAAATGTCAGCTCGGCTCCGGATATGAATCATGAGCACACAGACAAACTACAGCTGTACAAGAAAATTAGTGAGCAATTTTAAACCAAGCAAAACAAACGCACACTTTTTGTGCCCTGCCAGAGCAGGTTCACAGCAAAACAATATGAGGCCAATCAGGGGACCATTGGTATGGCTCTCCCTCTGCTAATGAAGGCACTTTGAAAAGGTAATCTAATTCACCAGCAGCAATTAAGGCTGGGAGCGCCTTGTCACTATCAATTATTCGCTCCTTCACTCATGTTCTCCAGTGCGGACGCTGAGGCTGCCTGACACACTGCACTGTCGGACAAATCAACCCCATCAGCCAGCAGTCACTGAGAACACTAATCATGAGAGTGTTCAAAGGCACACAAACACACACCCAGACACACACAGAGATATGTGATACTGTAGGCTTGAACTAAGTGAGCTTGGCGTGAATTTGGATGTCCTTGCTGACTGCAGTCAGAGGTAGAGCTTAGCAGATCCATAAACAGTACACACTGGGCCCAACAGAGTGATCCCGGTGAACCACCCTCCCTGCTGCACTGCTACACCTTAGATCTTAGGGTTCCCCCACCTGCTGAGTCCGATTTAACCCCTCGCTGTTTGCAAACTCACTGGTCCCCATATGAACAAAGGATGAGAGCCACCGCTCTACCGCACAGGCTGTAGGACCATATCACCAATACTAGAGACTATACACCAGTATTATATAACAAAGGTTTCACTGATACACTATTATTATTCTGGCTGCTCATCTAACAGCAGCTGTTTTTCACAGCTAGGAGTGAAAGCAGAAGTAACAATACACATTTGTAACTTCAAAGTCTTTGAAATACAGACTTATTTTAAGCTGACGCTTAATCAGTCGTAATTTCAAACGGGACTTTCGCAGAGTCCAGCTGCAGAGGAGCCACTTCCTTTTTCAGCGCACATAGAGAATGAAAACCCTTCAACTACAATTTTTTTTTTTCACTTTTCCCACATAAGACAGAGAGAAGTCAACCTCAGGGACCAGCAGTTCTTTCAGCTGCAGCACAAAGCATCAACTTTAGCTGCTTGGAGACTGTACAGAGAATACTTACTAAAAGGTAAGTTGTGAGAGAATATGGCTCCAATGCCGTTTTAAGATTGATGTTTTCATATTGGGATGTCTTTCTTCATAGATGGCGCCCGGCAAAGTCTTCATTTGTTTTACACTGGTGTTGTCGGTGGTCCTGACCTCACCTCTGAAAACCCTCGACTCAAAACAAGAACTCCAGGACAGCGGGTTTGGTCAACCACCGCCTCGCCATGGCCTCAAGCTGCTGATATGGTACGTTCAGAACTGCTTGGACAATAACATGCGGGCTCTGTGTGATCCCTTGCGGGGAGAATATGGGTTTCACTTGTTTCGGAACGAAGGGCCTGTCCTTCCAGTGATAAAGGACAGAAAGCAGTGGAGGTACTATACCATCGGAAACCTCAACTATCGTGGCGCAAAGAATCTGCCGTATGAAGTCAGAAGGTACTACGACCGCCGCAATCCTGAAAGTAACAAGGACAGACTTTTGGCGAAATTTAACAAGAACAACCAACACATCGACGAGCTCTACGCATCTGCCCATTATCAGCCAAATGAGACGTACAGAATTGGGCCCAATCTTCTTGCATCTCTTCGAGAGAAAATCGCCCTTGTTCAAAAGAAATGTGAGAGACCTCTGATGCAAAATTAGTATGTGACAGCTTTAAGACATTTAATGAGTCTAAAAAAAATCCAGATGATTTTTTTTTTTTTGGCTTAATCTTTCCTTTTTTCTTAATTTGTATGACAAGTTTTCATTTTGAGGCTTCAGTATAAGCAAGGAACTTCTGTGTAACCTGCATAGCATGGCTGCTTGTAGAAAAAATAAAGTATTCTATCAATAAAATGTATTACAATGTGGTTCTTAAACTTTTTCTTTTTGGCATCAAAAACACAACTAAAAACAAACTCTTCTTTACTTTTCCTACCAAAATCACTTTCATTCAACTCAGCGTTCAGTCATATTTTCCCCTGCAGTGGGCGAAGGGCACTAGCAGGAAAAAAACTGATGAATCTCCATTCAGTTATTTTATCCTAATTGATTTAATATTATTTCGTTTTTGGTTTGTTTTGGGAGTTTTTGTACTGCCAGTTTAGATAATAAAATACTAAATTGCCATATCAGATTCTAGCATCTTTTAAAAGAAAGTAAAATATAAAATCTAACAGTGTCCAAAAAAATATTCAAATGGTTCACATTTCGACTCATGCTGTAGGATGGCCATAGACTGGAGCTTGTTTTACAATCAGTTGTTGAAAGTTAGTGGGAAAAAACAGTTATCCAAGTTCAGACAAACCCATTTAAACTGAGATTTTTCTAAAGCCTGATATTCAGATTAAATCTCTGACACGGTACACGTGGATGCACAGCACCCCGGACCTATTGCCCTCTCCCCAGACTGACAACAGCTTCAACTAGACCTTCAGACTGTAGACAGAGGTATGAGCTGACAGACAGGGCTCTTCTTAGGGTCTCTATTGCTTAACTGAATCTCCCCAATGCATGACCTTATTCCAAAGGACTGATGAAGAGGGTATTAGCATGGCAGTGCTGCTGTTCTACAAAGCCTTTTAAAGGAAAAATCTGAACTTAACTATGCTGCTACTGCAAATAAAAACCCTGAGTAGAGGCAGATGTTCATGATAAATGACTATCAGTTTAATGTCATCTCAAATGTGCATTTTATCTGAGGCTGTCACGTGGAAATGTCTTTTCACATTCTTATTTCCAGATTGCCATTATGAACTGATAAAACTCTGAGTCTGACTAAAAGTAGGCTGTTGCAGCTCTCGCAAAAAGAGCAACAAACCACAGCTCCCCCCATAAGGTGAAAGGTGCAGAAGACCTCGGATAACATTACAACTTTATGACAGCTCAAAATTTTTGCAGTTACGACCACTAAAGTGTGAGAGTCCATAATCCTGTCAGTCTTCAATTTTTTTGGAGTCTGATCTATTATCTCGATGGTGTTGCTCCTACAACATCGTAATCAATTTTGCCCATCACTGGAATTGACCGGTGACATATTTGTGATGTCACAGTGCTGCAACTCAGGGAAACAACATGCATAACATGTATAAGTAGGTTTGCTATTACAAATAACAATCTTTTCCTGAGCCCAATCAAACTACAACTGAAAACTGTCCGATAATAATAACTGTTTTCACGTGCGACACAAAGTCCAGTCTTGTTGGTGAACATGTTGTGTTTGATCCTTTCATCCACCACAGCCTCATCAGTATGCAGACTTTGTCTCACTACATCGCTTCAGTACAGAGCAAGCCGAGTTTTAGTATTCGGTCCCGAGGTGCAAACACTGTGACATCACAAGAATAACCAGTTACAGTGATGGTCCTGGAGCAACATTAATATGATCTTGTGTGAACAACATCAGCTTGGTGATATCAGTGATTGCTGGAAAAACAAAAAAGATGTGGCATTCTGCCAAAAAAAATCAACATTAAGCGCTAGCGGTCAAAATGTAAACACCATAAAAACACATTCTAGCTGTACGGCTAAAAAGACTGGTACTTACACTATCTAATATAAGTTTAATTTGTATGTCAAATTTATGTGATAAGAAACAAAAATCCACACTTACAACTTTTCTTTGGATCCGGCTGAGCAGAACAAGTGATGGGAAGCTCTAAGGATTACAATTTGGGCACGATGCATTTTGAACTTAAAACAAAAATCTCTTGCAATTACGCAAGTTGGAAGTCAAACAAGAATAAGAATAGATTATTCAATTAACTAAATGAATTATAATTATCCCGTAGTGGCTTTTATTTGGTTTGAACAGCCTCGGGAAAGAAATACAACCACAGTTTAGTTGGCTAATGTGCCTGATACATGAAGTAAACCTCCTGCACTTTATAACTACTCTCTGTCGCTAGACTGGATTCCTTTATATATATATATTTTTTATATATTCTGTTCTACAAGGCCCCCAAACGATAATCATTAGATGATAAAGTATTATTAATCAAGACAGAAATAAATGTAAAGTGCAATAGTTAATGTCTGTATAAAACACTGAAACTTGAAGTGCTCTCTAATCACACCCACTGAATAACTCTGTCACACAGCTGCTGGAGTCGCTTTAATGAAACTCTCACTTTTGCACCGAAAACCAATGAAAAGATCAAGTTCAGATTTAAACAAAAGCAACTTTCTAACATCATGAAAATGGGCTAAATAATCTTTGAGGCGAGTGTACAAAATTTTATTCAAGTGTAAAAACGTATCAAAAGAGTTTATTAATAAAACAAAGAAAGAAAAGTATTGCTAAAGGACTACTTTTATAGTACAAACATAGTTTCTTATTTTGTGGGGGAATTTTTTTTTGTTATGGCCTTTTGTTATATCACTGATTTCCTGTAGTGCTCTTGTCCCTTATATCTCTTCATATCCAAGTTTTATTTGATTTTTTGATTGATTCTCATGCCTAAGAAATGCCTGTGCTCACTCCTCAAGTGTCAAATCAGATCAGCATACTGCACTACATATGATTGAAAGGCTCCAGCCTTAAAATCAAAACAACACTTGAAAGCAACAAGCAGATTTAAAGCACTGTGAAACAAAATACCAAAGCTCAAAAGCTTTGCAGGTGCTGTAATACTCGCTCTGTTCTTTAGAAGCCGTTATTAATATATTTTTTTATAAACTCCAAACTCTTTTTTGTTGTTTACAAAAAGCCCTTTATAATGTGACATTAGTCAAAGCACTGAGATGATCCATGATTTTTTTATTTTTTTTTACTTTTGAATAACCTTTATTGAAGCCAAAACTGTCCATAAAGCCTGAAAAGCTGCCTGTATATCACTCACGCAATTAAAGATCAAGTTAGAAGATCTTGTGATGGGCAACCTGACTGCTTAGCTAATGTGTTCTAAACTTCTTGCTGAACTGGCCCGATGTCGAGCTAACAAGCTAAAATCGAAAGGTTTGATCAGGTTAGAGCTGATCACATTCCATAAGCAGGCGATGTATAAAAACATAACAGTTTTATTTCTAGTGGAACAAAAGTTAACAAGCAAACACAATATTTTGTGCAAAAAAAAACAACAGCTGACTGTTTATTTTTTGCTGCTTTATGTCTTAATTTGCATAAGAGGATGAGCAGTTGGAGAACTCCTGCTTGTGCCGGTCAAAAGAAAAAAAATCTTAAGTGGAATGATAATATGGATCCTGTTCAACTTCCTTTATTCAATATATCCACTATCCCTCCTCTGCGCAAGTCCAAACCATCTCAGCATTGCCTCTCTAACTTTGTCTCCAAAATGCTTGTCCTGAGCTGTCCCTCTGATATTCTCATTTCTAACCCTGTCCATCCTGGTCACTCCCAATGAAAATCTTAACATCTCCAGCTCTGTCTCCTGTCATCTTCTTGATGCCACCATCTCCAAACCATAGCTGATCTAACTCTAACCCTAACCCAACCCTAACCCCATCTTGTAAACCTTCCCCTTCACTCTTGCCACTGTCCTTCTGTCACAAATCACCCCTGACACTCATCTCCACCCACTCCACCCTCCCTGCACTCTCTTTATCGCCTCTATTCGGCACTGACGTTGCTTTGGATGGACCTTATCTACACTTATCTTCACTACCTCTACTCCTTGCAACTTCACCTTTCTACCTTCCTCTTTCTCATTTGCACACACAGTCTCTGGTTTTCTTTCATTTCTCTTTTCTCCATAGTATACCTCCACCTCTCCAGGTGCTCATCTACCTGTGAGCCACAACTACACATTTTAAGCATGTAGCTGTGACTCACACAGCTGTCCTTATGCAGCATCTTTATGCAGATGGTGAATAAAGACACAAGGAAATCAACAAAATTAAACTGATGGAACTTTTCTTAAACTTTTGCTTCCGTTACTATACAAGAAAGAGGAAGAGGTGTAACACTATGTACATGCAAACTGTTGCGTAAACCTAAAAACTGTGAAAGGAGTCACTTAACGTGGAGAGACAACACCCTAAAGATCCCCTCAGCTGAACTTGCTGTTTTTTAATCCCTTTCAGCTTGTTGTTTTGGTTGTAGTAAAACAACGACAATGAGCTCAGCAGTGTTACTGGTCTGGTTTTCAGTGCAAATTGAAATGATCTAATAAACTCATCCTGCCCAGTACCAAACAAGACAAAGTCAGACAAAGACAAAGTTAGCTGCTAAACGTGGCAGGGCATTTAGCAGTTAATGAGAGAACTTCCAGACAGAACTAGTGAAGACGGGGAAAAAAAAACACAAAAAAAATACATAACATAACTGGAGCTGGATTTATGTCATGGGGTGGTCAGAGAGTGGACTCCAAATAAATGCTAAAATAGCTAAAAAAAAAAAAAGAAAAAAAGAAATTAACCTTAACTTCATTTTTAAGCTGCTTTTGGAGCATTTGGGACATATGTTAAACAGTCTTTGGGCTAGTAGCTGAAGCTTTGTTGCACCAGGAAGCAGCAGGGTAATAACAGCTTGCATTTTACACTTGCCTAAGTGTATTTTTACATGTCAAATTAATTTTGTGCATATTACACAAGTAACTACAGTGACTAGGCACTGGGCTCTGACTCTGACAGTGGGAGAAACATAGAGACTCACACTGCAGCAGCTCCTACCACATACAGAGTCAGCTATTGTAATTACTGTAATTACCTTAATATTACAAGTTCACATTCATTTATGGGTCACTGTAACTAAAAATACACGATGGCTATCACAATTCCAAGAAAGAGATAGAACATATATCCATTCAAAAAGGAATCCTATTATAACTCTGGTGTATAATACAGTTTCTGGTAGCAGTTCATTACAGTCAGACTTCTCAGTACTGTAGCATCCGCAGGAGCTGCGTGGTTCACTGCTGCTGGCAGCCTCCAGCAGACAAGCTGAAAGAAGAGCAAGAAACAAAAAATGGAGGGAGGGATGAAAAGAAAAAAAAGCATGAAGGATAAACAAAAACAAACACAGACATCAAGAGCCACTGAAGCAGTGTGTGAGAGCCACGTGAGGCAGTCCACCCTATGGAGAAAACAGCAGCTGGTGTGTACACTAACAGCCCTACAGGGGCTGTGGCCTCCACAGCCTCAACTATGGAAAAGCAGAAAGGAGAAATGGGAGGGTGATGGAGGGGGATGCTGGAGGCTAAATGGGGTGAGCAGTTAAGCCTTGTTGGTTACAGTATTGGCAGCAAATGCAATGATAGAAATGGGGGGTTTGAGGGCTTCTACAGTCCAAAATGGAAATATATGGGGATTGATGGGTTTTTAAAGGAGAACACAATTAGTATGAGATTGAGCTACCACAGGGTTATTTATGATAGAACTTTAAAAGTCCATAATATCACAATTTTGACTGTATTTGTTAGTTCTAGCCATAATTTTAACAGCAATAAAAACATTTTATCACCAAGTTAATTGCTATTGTGTTGTACAGACAAAAAAAGGCCTAAAAATGTTATTTGAAACAAAAGATATTCATAACAAAAGACAAAAAAAACAAACAAAAAAAACCCAAGCAGAAAACCGTTTTGTGTCTGCAAAATATGGCTTCCACAGTAATCAGCTTTGTGAAAATTATAACTTCTGCGCACTTAAGTCACCTGTCTTATTACACATGTCTGAATGGGATTCTTCTGCTGTCTTAGGTTCTTATTCTAACCAAGAGGCAAATATCACAAAAACTGCAGCAGATAATACACTCCATAGCAGCAGTAAGTGAAAAGCATGTCCAAAAAGTTCATCCACAAAGCTTCTGATAAACAACCACTTCATAAAATCTGGTCTGCTTTCACGTATTCCTTTTTTTTCTGCTCTTTTTATGAAAAAAAAAAGACAAAACATAATCTCAAAGTACGATCAAACAGTAAACCTATAAAACATGCAATTTGATCAAAATTTCTGAATTTTTCACATCACCTACAAGAACATTGTGTATGAGGGTGTTTACGGGCTTCTAGCACCCCTCCCCGCTCTCGTCCACCATCGTCCTTTATCTTCTTTATCTCTCTGTATTCCCCTCTCTCTCTCCATTTCAATATTGAAGAGAGTTTTATTAAGGGCTAGACTCGGATGTGCTGAGGCGCTCTCAGTAATTTTCCTACAAAGTGCTTTAATCCATCACACGGCCAACATGTGGCCTTTGCAGCCATACATCATCTAAGCCCATAGAGAGAGAGAGCGACAGACAGAGAGCGAGCGAGGAAGTGGTAGCATAATTTCTGCCCCCTCCTCCTTCAACTTCTTCCTCCTTCTTCTTCCTTCTTCTTCTTCTTCTTCGCTGCACTCATCTCCCTCCAGAGTTTCCCAGCTGGGAGAGAAAGTACATCTTCTCCACATATTCCTCAGACAAGTCCTCTCTCCATTTACAAATGAGAGTGAGGTATGTGCAAAGATGGAGTGAGGGGAGGGGTTGGGCAGTAAGCAAGGGGGAGAGAGAGAAAATGAAAAAGATGGAGATAGGCGTGAGTGAATGAGTGAGTGAATGAGTGTGTGAGGCTGAGAGAGAGAAGAGAGCGATAAGGAAAATGGAGAAAAGCTTACTGGAATGAATGAAATTGGGGACAAAAGCAGGTGATAGGAAGTCAGTGTGTGTGTGTGTGTGTGTGTGTGTGTGTGTGTGTGTGTGTGTGTGTGTGTGTGTGTGTGTATGCTGTGTGCGCTGTACGAACAAGGTGTGTGCTCTGTACTTGGATGAGGAAATAGAAATAGGCGGAGAAGGAGTGGAGATGAGGGAGGAGGAAAAAAAGCTGCATTTCCCAGCATGCAGCTGGTGCAGAGTTGCCCTCTGTGTTGCCCCCGGCCAGCACCTGCTTCCATTTCGCTTCCTCCGCCCTCCTCGCACTGAGGAGCAGCGATGAACTCCGGGCCCCCTGACTAATGGAATGGGCCCTTGCTCACAACCATTAGAGGATTGGTGTCCCTTTTGGTGCCCCTGGGTGCCCTACGGTACAGAAAAGGGGGAGGAAGGGGTGAGGGAGAAGATGGTGGCAGGTCGGCCTTTCTCCTTTTGCCCAACACACACACACACCTGGTCATAATATAACAGCCTAGAGTAATCCAGCCAGAGTAAGGCTTGACATAGCTTAGCATCTGACTGAGGCTATTTCTGAGAGGATATTAGAAAATTCTGAATTGGGTGCAGCGCTACGAGGTTTCAGAGAGGGAGCTCTCTGAATGTGTACGACAGCGGCCCTGGCTGATCGTGGAGCGTTTGTGTGATTTCATTTAGCCGGTAAATCCAGTGCTCTACCTCAATTACATCTGCTTTACTCAGATGGAAAACACACCTCGAGTGTACAGAGGCAGAGAAGGGAGGAGAGGGGAGGGGAGGGTGGAAGCAGGGAGCGGATTGGGGATTGAATCTCTCGATGAGCTGATAGCACGATGGAAGACAGCGAGCCAAGCTGTGCAGCGGTAATGTTATGCTAATGATATGGTAATGATATGGTAATCTGCCGGCAGTATTCCACCTCACTGGAGAGAAGGGGAATCTGGGAGGCCTTTTACCATTGGTTGGAGACCGGGGACTTCCTGAAGTCAGAGTTCAAGACAAAAACCCTTGCACGTGCACGCATACACACACACACACACACACACACAGACGCACACACTACCATGGACATACAGGCACTTGATTGTCGAAGCAGTGATCTCAGCTAAAATAAAAGCAATGCAAATCATAGAGCTAATCTGGCTTTAATCGGATTTGCAAACTCTTAAGTAAGCAAGAAATAATACCTGTAAACAATGCAGTATCATGAAAACTAGGTTGGCTGCATTGTGAGTAAGCCTGCGAGCTTTATCAGCGTGTAATATCAAGTCGCAGTGATGTTGTTTTGTGTCGACATAAAGCGAAACAGAAAATCATCTATTTTAAATTGTGATCAGGGTCTTTTTTTTTTCTGTGCCTGTGCTTGTGCCTGTGCGTGTGCGTGTGTGTGTGTGTGTGTGTGTAACTCTGCACCTGTGATGGCTGCCATTACCTGTCTACACAGAGCAGCTCTTTCTCTCTGGTTTGTAATGACTGTGTTACACCACCACCACCAGCGAAGAGACTCACCATTGTGTGACAGGAGTCTTTGAATGCACATCATTTATTATATTTTGCTACATTTCACTGCATCTCATCTAATTGGGAATGAGCTGATTTGCTATTTAATTTCAAGGATTGTTGACAAACTATGGCCCATCTTTAAAGATTTCCAAATGAGCAACGTCTAAGACATTATATAAATATGAATGGATCAACTCTATCACTTAGACGCATTTCAGAATCACAAAAGTGACAGGCAATGCTTCAGTATGTCTGCTTAAAAAAAGAGACACCTGCAAAAAGCAACTGCACTGGATGACGGTAAATCTGTCCGCGTGGCATAAAGACATCATCTCGGGTATTTTGCTTTGTTTTTCTTTGTATTTTACAGTTGCAAAATGGATATGTCAAGTCTGCACAATGGAGACATGCAATGACATTTTCCTGGATGCTGTACACTAAATCAAAGAGACCAACAATATGTTGAGTGCCAGCGTAGAGACATTTGATTCCCATTCCACTCATGCAGCATTACCGCTGGAATGCCAGCAGACATCACAATCCTCCCAAGCTGGCATTAGGCTTGTCAGACTTTTCATTCCACAGTGTTTTCAAAAAAAACAAAATATATCACAGGAAAATGTGAAGCCCCGGCTTCTTCACCACAGACATTATTTGCAGCACAGAAGGCGCAAATCACTGGTGACACAATTAAAATAGGTTTAACTTAACAAAGGCGATTTAGTGTCAGTGACATTTAGCATCAGCCTCTGGCGACAGACAGGTAAAAGAAGCCAGTCAGCAGATTGGACCTGAGGGGATAGCGGAAGAAGTGGGGGGTTGTATAGGTGGCTCTGGTCTGGGTTTTGTTTTGCTGGGTTGGATAACTTATTAACACAAACGTACACAATTAGTGTAAATCCTTGACAATGAACAGCATCAAAACTCCAGCACCCATAATCTGGATGACCACACTATGGGTGCTAAACTCACTTTTCACTGCACTGTGCATATGCATGAATGCAATTAAGTTTATGTAAACTGATTTTTAAGAAAACAAACATATTTTCTCTTGTTTAGGTCATTACAAGTGATCGCTGTATCATTAGTGTCTAAAAGAGCAGAAAACAATGCAGGAAAAACAAGAGGCGTTTGTGTGCATACATGAGGGACAACGAGAGGGAGCAAGAGAGAGAGAGGAGAGACAGGCAGGGAGAAAGACAGAGACGGGGGTGGACTGTCCAATACACTCCTGATAAAGGTCAAAGAGATGTTTTATTCATGATCCAGGCGGCAGCAGCAGAGGCAGCAGGGCCAAGGTTGAAATGAGCTCGCGTCCACGTTCCCTAGAGCCAGTGCTGCACACAGCCTCACACCAGGCCAGCGGACACTCCTACTGACTGTTATCAATAATACTAAAACACAAACACACCTACCCTTATCATTTATCAATAACTTAAAATCACAAAATGGATGGAAGACTGTACATTTGCAAATTGCAACTAAAACCTTTTATGGGGACTCTTTGGTGGGACTCTGATATTTTTGTCTGATTTCTATAATTAATCATATACAGAACAATGACAATTATAAAGATTATGTCTTAAAATTCTGCATTAAAAATGCATTATTTCACTATTTTTCTTTCAAACTTTACAATGCTTTCGTAATTAAATGCTCATCTTCACTGTATTTCTCGATGCTCCACCATCTAAAAATATTTACAATGAATTCCTTAAACTATATTTTTAACTGTTTTTTTTTTTTGATTAGTCAGTCTTTACATTTGAAAAGCATACGTTAAATAAAATCCCTTTTTTAAACTCCTGAATATAACCGAGCACAGCAGGAATGGGTGTCAATTCATGAAAGTTCTTACCTTTTAAATCTTTCTCCTCTGAGAATCTTTCATGAAACATTCACAGTCGAGAGAATCAGACGAGGTTCATTTTGAAATCTCTTATACCCTTGAACCCCCTCTTTGAACTCACTCCAAACAAAAAGGCAAAACCTCAGTACCGCACCTAACCAAGACCTGCTCCGAGCTCTTGGGTTTTTTTTGTGGTGGTGGTGGGGGTTTCCAGTGTAGCCGGGAACTTTTTTTGAGGGAGCTGACACAGTTTGAGACTCAACATCCAAAGTAACCTTTAAAGTACCAATGTGGATTAATCAAATCTGGTCTTCTGACAGATGGAAAGATTTTTAGCATGACAGATTAAAATCCATGCAAACAGGTAAAGACCCAATAATCTCTAAAGACATTCAGATGGAGCCTATTCCACATATAGAGTTTTCACAGGCTAGAGAGGAGTGTGTGGCTGTTCGGGGGCATGTATGTGTCTTTTTATATGTGTGTGTGTGTGTGTGTGTGTGTGTGTGTGTGTGTGTGTGTGTGTGTGTGTGTGTGCGTGTGTTACTCTGTGTGGACGGCCCAATCCAAGCGTCTTTGATCAGATATGAAATATTCACAAACGCTGCTGTAATTTGCTGAAAGTCAAATATCCCTCAAATAGGAAATAGAAGTCAGCTCTTTGGCAGCTCTTAAATAATAATAATAATAAAAAACTTAGTATTCAGATTTTGAAAATGTAAATTCCAGGCCTTAAGGTGAGGGTAAAAACAGAGATTTTAAACATGCACTGACCCGTTGTATGAACTCCAGTCCATGCTGCTCGGCCAGAGCTTTGGCAGCTCTGGTGCCTCCATCCATTTGCACTGCATAGAAGATAAGGCAGTTGGTCCCATGATGCCCCTCTGTGGTCACTAGGTTCCTCTGCAGCAGGCAGCCCAACACCAGAACAAATGCAGTGAACATGGAGCCTTTAACAGGAAGATATAAGATAATTGGATCTATATTATCTTTCTTTAAATTATATATATATATATATATATATATATATATATATATATATATATATATATATATATATATATATATATATATAAAACTCATGTAAATGGTGTTGTAGGGCACTGTGTAGGTCCTCGCTCAGTTGCTACATTGCATAATGTTTAAAGTAGACACCCTATCAGAATTCTTCTACGACATGTAAAAAGCTTAACATACCAGGGTATAGTCAAACCCAAAGATAATCAGATTACATTTGTGTATGCCACATAAAAGTATAATTTTTGTGTCATTTCTTTAAGCACAAATGACTGTACATTTTTCGGTAAGTTCACTAACTATTTGATCAAGTAATTGTAGCAGCTCTGTAAGGTCGGGCATCATTTCTCTTTCTTAAACTGACATGTAAGAGTATTTTAGATGCCTGTGCTCTGCATTAGATCTCTATAATGTCTAAAATCTAACATTATATACATGTTAAAACAAACAAACAAACACCTACATTTTTTAAAAATATTATCACAACACTTCAAATACCATCTAACTACACAAATGAGTTTATACAGTGTAGGATTCTGCATCTTAGTGCAGAGTATTGAACATTGGCAATTGTGAAACAATTTGCCCACAGCCACCTCCTCTGTACTTCTGCATGAATTCCACTGAGGCTGCCACCTACAGCATGTGAACCACCCACCTGTAGCCACACAGAGTGAAACGTCCAGGAGTTATCTTTCACCCCGTGCGATGAAAGCTAGAACTCTGGCATCAGGGGCCCCAAGCGAGACAACACTCTCTCTCCAGTTCCCAACCCACACGTTTAATCTCCTGGCCTTGATGCAAATGCTTCTGAGAGCAGAAAACACTGCAGTGCTCTCATTGTGTGAACTAACTTCCCTCTTTAAGCAAAACAGGAACTTTATCGGCCTGTCTTTATGTTCGTACTTTCCTGTGAACAATGATGGAACAAAAAAAGTTGCCACGTTGCTCTTTACGGCATCTACTCAGCAAGTAAAAAAAAACCAATGTGTTGCTGGAAGAACGCAGCGCTGAAGAATAATAATTGCTTGAACTCCCTCTCCTTTCACCGCATTATGCAATCAACATTTACTGTTGATCTGCAAAGTTGGCCATTTTGTTTATATACATTAGCTTATATTGAATGCAATTAGGAAAGCAATTACGCACGGTGTTGCTTCAAGCGTGTATGTCTGCTGCCCATGCAAACAGCTCCAAAACTCTAACAGGATGCTTCTAAATACAGCTGCTGCTATTATACAAGTGACTAGTTGAGTAGGGAGGGATCATTTTTAAGTCATGTGTTACGCAAACAATGCTCAAAATAGTGCACAAGATATTGAACAAAACATATCTGACTTTTGGGAAGCCTGATGAACAAAACAAGCAATTTTAATGCCCTCTGAGAATCGTGATGGGAATTCTAACAATGATTCTTTTTATGCATCAAAACAATAACAAGTGAATTGTTGCACTTTGCAGTCCCGGTATCTAATCGCTGTTAATATCCACCATCTGTGGTTGAAAAATCTTTTTACTTTTCAAATTTCCTTCAGCCTCTTTACTTAAAAAGAAAAAAAAATGCACCCACCAACATGCAGTAAAACTCTGAACGAGAAGATTAAGACGTCTCCTTCTATGACTGATTCTGTTTGTGTTTATCTGACTTCTCGTCAAAAGCAAACTGCCTCCTCCTGCAGCATCCCCCCCCCCAACCAAACAACAAACAATGCAGCTGACCACTGTTTAAAGTCTGCAGCATCATTCAGCTCCTATCTCCCAAGCCACTGATTGAAATCGATAACCTCACTTGGGGCTCGAGCCCCAGTCAATCCTACTGAGGTGCAGGGCCGGGAGCGAACACCCCCACCCAACGAGTAACAAGCCTTGGGCAGAGACAAAGTAGACAGGGAGGGAGGGAGAGGGAAAAAGAGGGAGCATGTGAGACTGGAGTACAGGGGAGCCACATTGAACAGTGTCAGGGCCTCGGGGCCTACTGGGACGCTGATAAAGTACCTGGACATTTTTATAGACAAACTACTTATTTCCGTCCTCATATCGCTTGGGAAGACTGATAACTTTATATTCCTCTCAGGCAGAGGAAAGAAAGGGAGGGGGGAGGGGTCCTTTCAGGAGTTTAATTGATCAAACTGTGGCCACAAGGGTTTTTTTTCTAGAGATAAAAGAGACTACCACTCTCCCCTGTACAATACAGAGATCTTTTAGAAAGCAGACCCAATGAGGAAAAAAAGTGTAACTCATTATGCAAAGTCATTACAGTCCTCTGACTATACTCCTTAAAGAGAAGGCGTTAATGGTAAAACTGTTCGCGATTTTCTGAGGTCAAACTACTGGTCACAGGATAACATTATTTTACAATGTCCACATTATCACTCCAACCAAACTTTTTAGATGGCTGTTTTAAGGTCAGACTTAAACACCATGACTACTTTGAGCATTTAACATGAGTAAATTACCATAGTAATATTGCCCAGGGGACATGTTGGAAGAGAACAGGGGCCCCAAGTCTCTATTTTACAATGGATTTAATGGATGGACACAATGGATTTACAGTAGAATAATGTTCTTTCTGTGATGAATCAAGAGAATAAATGCAGTAAAAATGAAACCACAATAATCAACCCCATCTCGAGTCATCAGCAAAACGGGAACATGTGTGCAAAAGTTGTTAAATCTTGTACGACTGGGATACTTGTGCACTTGGGACACATCGCCCTGAAAACACTCCAGAATGTTATGTTTACATGGATAAAACAGACTTGTAAAGTTTTAGAAGTCATATTGGCCAGATTTTGGTTGCCTCTAGATGGAGGTAGGCTAGCAATTTTCCAGTGTTTAGCAAATACAAGGCCGTTAATATAAGGAGTCCTTGAGCAAGACTTACACCCCTGCAGCAAGTGAACTGTAGCTGACCATAACTCCTGACCTTGTGGCTTGGGTGCTATGTTTTTTCTGTTTTTATCACTGTCAAATAAATACTATGTGTGTGTGTGTTGGGAGGGGGGGGGGGTTCAGCAATTTAATAATAATGTTTCCCAACACAGTATTGAAGATAATAACACACTCAAAAGATTCAGAGAATCCAGAGGAGTCTCTATATGCAAGGTCAAAAAGACAGTACCGAACTGTGATGAACTTTAGACCACAGCCCAGCCAATACAGGATTTTTAAGACTGATGCCAGTACCGATATTTGGTGGTTTGTCTTGCCACTTGTCTCGCCCACAGGAATGTTGCAGAGTTCCATCTTGTGGTCAAAAATATGCAACACCAACACTCATAACAAGGTTTAAGGGTTTTTCTCATGCCTCTTCTTTTACTTTTTCATTTTCGTTTATTGGCCAACATGAATGCCAAAACTAATCGATCGGCAAATGGCTAATACTGACCGATAATATCAACCTCGTGAGAAATCTGCCAGACACTATTCAGTAGGAGAAAAAACTACATGTGCTCAGGAACACACTGAAAACCAGTGTCAGTAACCGCGGTTCTCTGCAACACACACATACACAAAAAACCGTCATGCAAAGAAAAAAACATAATCCAAAAGCCAGATTTTCTAGGCCTGAGCTGCACATCTGTGAAGGCATTTACAGTCTATAGAGGACTTTGAGCACCATATGCTGCCATCAAGAAAATGTCTTGTTCAGGAAAGGCCTTGCTTATTTCAGCAAGACAATGCCACACTGTATTCTGCACGTATTCCAATATGCACGGCTCGATAATGAAAGAGTCCAGGTGGTAAATTCTGTCACCCACTGAAAATAACTGGTGCCCCCATGAAATTAAAAATACGACAAAGGAAGCCTCATACGCTTGAGTACCTAAAATCATGTATCAAGCAAGAATGGGAAAATATTTCGCTTGTAAAACTATAGAGAGCCCTGTGATCCTGTGATGGACTGGTCCAGAGTGCACAGTGCTGAAAGGCTCCAGCGTAGCTGTGACCCTGAACTGGACAAGGGGTTAAATGGATGGATGGATGGATGGATGGATGGAAGGAAGGAAACCACAGCAGCTGGTCTCCTTTGTTCCCAAATAAAGAGCAGTTAATGCAGCACATGCCCTTTTCCAAACTTTTTTTGCAACCTTTTTTATGGCATCATGAAAATTAACATATTTCAACATTTGAACATTTAATATGCTTTTTATACTTAAAAAATAAATACAGGCTTTCAGTGAATTGCAGATTATTAATATTAGTTACAGGTTTACGTATCCTACTGAATAATGAGAATATCTATATAATCAGCATAGCTACACCCAGCTACACCACGCATGGGGGGCTAATCAGGCATAAATGGAGAGCACCTGTGGTGCTGCATTACTATGGCCATTATTTGATTTTACAGTGTGGAACATTTTCAGCAGATGTTGCTTCCAGTTGCTTCTGTAGCAGTCTGCCTGTAGTTATCCATATGTTGACTACGGTTTTCTCTCCTTTACACACAGTTCATTAAGTCTATCTGGAAGCCTCAAAAGGCTGCAAGTAATTACAACACCAGGTTATCACCTTAACATAATAATGTCCCACTGCATCCATTACAAGCATCAAATCCTTTCATAGTTCGCTGCTATTAACTGAGGATGATGTGGATTAATAAGTGCATCCAGAAAATGGATGGGAATCAAGTTTGCAGTTATCACAGTGTTAGTCTCGGGTCTTGAATTGTGGTGAAAAGCCCACACAGCAAAAAATCCAACCTGGTCCAGTGCATCAAAGCCTGGAAACGAGGCTACATCTGAGAAAGAGGGGAGGAGGGGGGTGGGGGTTCAAATCTCACTCCCTCCATGCAACACGGTGCTGTGAAAGGATAGAATGGGTTTGTAGAGTAGGAACTGGGAGAAAAAAAAGCATTTACCTTTCCCATCCAGGCGACAGAGCCTTCACACAGACGGACTGCCTCCTGTTGAAAGCAGGACAGGAGGTCGATGCATCGCGAAGAGAGAAAAAAAATTCCGACGCGTCCATTTTTTACTCCTCGTAATAAAAGATGCAAATTAGAGCATGCAAAACATTACATCTACAGTGCACCTCTTCACAGAACAACTCAAACGTGCAGAAATAACGATATGTAAGTCGACAAAACGAGCACATCCACGGCGTGTGGCGGAAGGGGGGATTTTGTAAAGATGTGAGAATGCATTAGGATGCAAGAAATGGTGTGATGGCGAGAGGGACTGTTGGGAGAGACGGATCTGCATATGGAAATTAGGGTTAGCCTGGTTTAAATTCTTTTTCGTACGGGCCATTATTTTGTATTCATTTGGGCGGAACCCCCACAGTGGGACCGAGGGGGACAAGTGACTGACAAATCCCGGAGAAAAGTCACGGCAAGGAACAGGTGCTTCGGTTCAGTGCTTTTTATGAGCAACTGTACGCCCATGCATGTTTGACGATAATGATCTAAATATTTTATACACATCCACGTAGTACTGTTTTCCCAGGCGTATATTTCACATATCTTATGTAAACTGAACTTCGAGCTAAACATGCATACGTTAAAGAGAAGAAACCGCAGCTAATTTAATTACTCTTAGTTTAATGAGGGAGCTCGACGCGGTTAGTGGTCCACAGAGAAAATTCAGCTCGCATTTTAATACTACTCGTGAGAAATGCAGCCGCTGAACCGCACAAAAGACTAAACTTCCAGACACAGCAGGCAAACCTCTACCTGAACACACACTGCAGACAACCACAGCAGAAAGAGCTCCGGCTGTGTCTGTCAAAGGGTTAGGCCCCGCCCACCCGGAAACTTCGGACCAATCATCGGGCGCGAAGTGAGTGTGCGCCTGCGTAGAGTCAGCGCGCGGGAGAGCCTGAAAACACAAACAGTCATGACTGCTCTGGAGTAAAATTCACACACTATTAGACTGCACAAGAGGCCGAAATACCAGGTTAGTCCATGGTTCAGTAACAAGTGTGTTTCTGGAGGCCGGGCTGTCTTAGTTTGCCCGTTAGGAATAGTTTTGATTGACCTAACTAATTGAGCAGTCGGCAAAACTTATGCTAGACAAACTAAGGTAGCGTTGTTAAGGCTAACATCATTATGATGTCTATATATCTGCTGGAAAACGTATAAACCAGAGACATTAAAGTGCCTAATTCACTTATTAAAACTGCTGAGGAGTATTTTACACGTTCATTTCGGATGCATTGTGAAGCACTGGCTCGTTTGCTAGCTATATGCAGCTATATTCATGCGCGTCACTTAGAATTCTCAACATACATATTTGCTCCCTACCTTTCTGCCTATGTTTCCTTTGAAACTATACCTAATTTAGCACAACTCTGACGTGTGTTTAATTGTATGTTCTACGTTGAGTACCAGTACCTAATATGTAGGTAAAAAATGCTTTCGTTTGATGCGCTTTTAAACTATAGTATAGTGTGAATAACTTAAGTAATTACATATAAATTCAGATTTCCAATCATTATTAAAAGAGAATTCTTACAGTGATTGTGTGATTTTTGTCAATTAAGGTGAAACAGACTCTGCACTGATGCCATGGCAGATGACTTCAGCCAGTCCCTGACCCCACCAGTTTCCCCATTTGCAGGAGACAGTCTGTGTGAGCTGGCTCCAGTTCGACCACCGTGCTTCTGCTGCTCTGACGTAAAAGACGACCCCAACGGAGTACTTTCCACAGACGGTTACGTTGTTAGAGGCTCCCTAAAACGGTATAGTCACTTTTTGTCACCTCACTGTGACACTGGCCTATTTTGTGCCAGGAAAATGGTCTCAATGAGAGCAATCCTGGGAAATCAGGCCATTTTTCTGTTTAATTTATCCCAAGGTCAGTTTTTTTACTTTGAACACCTCAAATGAAATTCCAGTTACCTCCACTGTAACACTGGAGGAGCAAAAATTGCACTGGGAGTCTTACTATTGTTGATGCTGTCCACTCCAGGCTGCTCTTGCGCCTTGACCCAGCCCCTGCAGAGTATGAGACGGACACAGTAGAAATCTTTGGCTTCTCCTGGGTGACGGAGACAGCACTGGTGGAATCTACAAAGCTACTGTTCGGCCTGTTCAGGTAGACTGTGATATAAAGCAGATCTCAGTTCAGTCTGCTTTAGACTAAAATCTGTTTTCTTCATCTGTTGCTTCCACTGCTTGGTCCCGTTCCATGGCAGCAAAAATGCACTCATTAAATCATTCTATGTTTATTCCTGATGAGTTATTGAAAAAAAAACAACAGGATGTCCTCCATATGCATTTATGTGGTCTTTTTTATCATTCACTGTTATGTTTCAGACAAAGGATTTACAAGTTGGAGACTTTAGTGCAGTCCGGCTCACATGACTTTGGTAAGTCTGCGTAATTATCGGTCCAGCTAACAGACTTTTAGTTTAATATTAGTATTTTGTTCACGTGGTAAGCCAGTGTTTGCAGTGTTGCCCAGTTTATGTAATAGTTAGATATCCATGCTGTATATGTGCATCGTTTGTTTGCATGATTAGCAGAAAACAGTGGAAACATATTTTTGTGCAAGTTCTGCCTACCACTTTGGGACTGGGGTCAGTTTTTAAATTCTAGTTATGGCACATGAAGGGGGGGCAGGGAAAGCAGTTGAAATCAAGCAAAGTGGCAGTGAAAGTCATAATATTGAGGGCTTAAAATATGTTTTAAAAATTGCTTATCTAGCTTAAATAAATAAAATTAATATTCTGCATGTTTAATCCTACAATTTATATGACGTTTTTTTATTTATCTTTTTAATGAAAGATTTGAATGTATTTGATATGTATAATATATAATAGTGTATATTAAACTTGTTATTCAGCTGAATTTTCACAGTGATCTGATCTCTGATATAGCAGACATATTATCAGTACTGCTCACAGCATCTTTTTTTTGTGTTTTAGGTCAAGCAGGAAATCTTCACTATGAAGCAGAAGAACTTCGGCAAGAATGTATTACATTTCTTCAGTATGTCAAAGTCTTCCTGCACAGGTAATTTAATATATTTTAATGTCACACTGGCACTAACTAAAACATTTTATCAATATATTATGGTGTTATGTGTTTTTATTTATTTGGATGCATGTTTGAATACTCCTTTTGCATCCGTTCAGATATCTTGAGCCTTCCAGGTCCCTGGATGCAGGTCACTCGCATCCTTACGAGGAGCAGGAGGCTCAGCTCCCCTCTGCTCTTCTGGAGGAGCTGTTTGGAGTCACTCTCCTCGTAGGGCGACTCAAAGACCTGCCTACAAATGTTCAAAGTGCTATTTACTATACAGAATCATGGAAAGGTACTGCCGAACACTAGCTCACTTGTTTAATGTAAAGCATGTGTTACAAAGGCACAAGGGCGCGCTGAAAGAGATGGAGATTTAAAACAGTTGCAGAAAATGTGGGGTTGGCAAACCATACTGTAAGTTTGAGCAGAGGCTTTATTATGAGTTGAGCATTAACATGTATGACTTCAGTTTTTTTCCATAGCTCCTACCACCCAGTTGATTTTTCTTCTTTTGACATTGAACTTAGAAATCTGTGTTCCTTCAACAGATTTTCCCTCCCTCCTGGCATCTGTTACACCTTCATCTAGACATCCATTGGTCAGTCTTGGAGATCCTTCACCTACTTGGTCACAAGATGCAGGGTATGTGTCTGCAGTGGGATTTTCACCCAGGAAATAACCTAAATAGACATTGAATTATCATGGAAATGGGCTCATTGTAATTTTACTTGTTCTATCTTCAGGCCAGGTGGTGTACGCCCACCAGTTTGTGAACTTGACAGGAGAGAACCTGACAGATAGCAGTCTGTTTGACGAACACCTGTGCAGTCTGTTATGTGACCTTACTGGTCTGGCCATGGGCAAATACAGCAAGGTGGGTGGCTCATTTCATCTCACTGGATGCACCACTGATATTTCAGGGTTATTTTTTTCCACTGAAATTCAGTTTCTCATATAATTGCCACATTTTGTAGGTGGCTAGCAGGAACCGGATAGAAGCTGCACATAGAAAACATTAGAATGTCCAACAAAAGCATTTTAGTGTAGAATAGAGCTGAAATTGGCAGCTTACTCTGTTTAATGGATTCTGTCTATTTCTAGGTGAGGCCTACAGAGGCACTGAGCAGCCATCATTACCTTTGCACCTGTACCAAAGAGCTGTGGGTCCTGCTCATGCACCTTTTGGAACACAGGAATAAATTGTTGCACACACAGGTAACACACATGGACACATGTTCAGTCACACAGTAAACTTTGACTCTGACAGTATTTAACTAATAATGTGCTCTCTCTCTAGTCTTTCTGGAACCACATGAACTCGTTGCTGAGGCCCCTGGTTTTAGGGAAGCCTGCCACAGAGCAGTTCAGTGGCCTCCCCACGCACTGTAAAGACCCTCTGGGATTCACATGGTGGCTGGTCACTCATTTAGCAATGTTGGGCCAGTATAGTCGGAGCGGCACGGTCCAGAACGAGGTAAGAGACTAAGAATTAAAATATTGATAGCTGAAGAGGTTATAAAAATGTCCTCGACATGAACAGCAAAGTGTTTTTATACATTATTTATTCTGCCATGTAAAACTGCACTATGTCTAATCTTACACAATAACCCTTGCAGAGAAAATGTTTAAGAAGAAAACAATATATTATGTTTGTACTTAGCCTGATTCCTTCAGGTAGTGCAATCCCACAAGAAAATGACCAAATGAAGCTCCCACTGAACTGAGGTTGTAGTTTTAAACACAGTTTATCGCACAACCATGAGGCGTTTTTTAGTTCTGAAATGATTTGATGATTGCATTAAAGAGCAGAAGGCATATTTATTCTATTAGCAGAGTAAATTTTCAACTCATTGATTTCTGAAGATGAATATGATGAATACAGAATGCTATGTGTTGTTGTTTTTAAACTGTGGCTTATTAGTTTATCTTCACCTGCAGAAAGATCTGGGAGATAACTGGACTTTAGTGGCTGAGTTGCTCAAATTAACTTGTAACCCCAAGGTCAGCACAATTTCTAGTTATACATTATATAGTTTTCAAGCTTTTGAAATATACAGTGTTTTTAAATGGCATTTGAAATGTTAATTTGAGTCTGTGTGTTTAATAACAGGGAGGTCTGGCAGAGGAGCAGGTCAGGATGCATGTCCACTGCTGCCTCAGTCTTTGTCTGCTGTGGGAACCGAGTACCAGTGCTGTCTCCATCCTCTGGGATTACTACAGCAAGAATTTGGTAAAATAATGCGTGGTCTTTGTCGTGCAGTGTGTATCAATAAAAGTTGCTCAAACTTTATCTGCGGCACCATTTTCCTCATGTTCTGTAAGCATACTACAATTAGCTTACTTTTGTCATTTTTGAAATGTCATACTCTTTTATTCACACTATGCTTCTTATTCTTTGATTAAGAAGGTCATGCAGTACACTGGTTATCAAGGGCTCTACAGTTACATTATGCTCTGTCACTCCTCTCCAGAGTGCCTCATTTACTGTCCCTTGGCTGGGCATGTCTGGCCTGGGCATTTTATGCAAGACACCTCTAGCTCTGTTGGAGCAGGCCCGGAGCTGCTGTTCCCTGCCTCCCCTTCGCTCTCCAGGACACACCCAGCTCTATCGCTCTGCCAACTCCTTCCACATCTTCCTTCGACTGCTGGCCCTGTGCCTTGCTCAGGATCGGGCTGGAGGAGTCCCACAGAGACAGATCAAAGGGAGGTAAGGATGAAGCGAAGGCTGAGAAGCTTTGTAGTTCTCACTCCTTCACATTTGCTTCCACCTTGAAAAGTGGGTCTCACAACCAGGCAGCTATCTTAACACTATATACTGTATATTGGGGGATTTTGATTCAGAGGCTTTCAGCAATGATTACTAATCAGGGCTAGGCTGTATAGAATTCCCCCTACCACTTGATCATCAAATATGTGATGTGTTTAAATAGTGTTTGGATTTGTCTATGTGTAGGTGCTTCTTGCATAAATACACACACACAAAACATGTGTGTTTGCAAACTGTCATGCATTTGAGTCTTGTTTGTATATGTGCCAGGTGCATCACAGTCTCCCGGTGCCGTCTTTGATATTTACTCAGGCCCACCAGTGGAGCAGGTGTCTCAGGAGTCAACCACCTGCTCTTCAGCGCAGGCCAGACCCAAGGAGCCTCCTACTGATGCGCACACAAACACACAGGCTGTGCACCTGCTCCCTAGAGCAGTGACATGGTTTCAGTGTGTGAGGCCGTTGAACAAGAGTGATAGTGTGTGTTTGGGTAGAAAATCATGAAAAAAATAGACAAAGGACAAGAAGCTGATGGGTGCATCGGAACCGTGTACTGGCCCATCCTATATCCCAGGCCGGCTGGGTGCCAGAGGGAGGCAGCCGTAGATAAATCCGCCTAATGACTTCCCTCTGTCTGGAATGTGCTCAGTAGCACTGCAGACATGGGGGCTAATTAGCTAACGAGCGTGGCGGTTAATTCGCCTTAACGAAGCTGTGTTGGTTTCCAACACGGGTAGAGAGGGGAGCTTGGGTGGTGGGGAGCAGGGGGATGTGGGTGGTAGGCAGTCTGGCAACAGCCAGGCTGGGCTGGTACAGGTCCAGATCCCCACCCCCACCCCCTTCACCTCCCTCCATTTCCCTCCACCAAAACTATCACCACTACCTCCTCCTCCTAAGGAGGCGTGAGGCGTGCCGACTGTATCTCCACAGCGCTTCGGCAGCGTTCCCACTCCTGGCTAGGCTCTGCGGGACACCCGCAACGACCACATTAATGGGATCGACTGCAAGCATGTTGCTCTCCAATGCTGGGAGTTAGGAGCATCTGCTTGCCTCCAGAAAAAAAACTGTCCGGAATAAACAAACAGAGAGACAGGTTGGGAGAACACAGAAAATCCCCTCTGCTATTTCCCAGTGTGCAGCTTATATCCCTGTTACATATTACCCATTCATCTATTTAAATCTCCCTCCCTTCTCACGCTGACTGTATGCTTTGCCACCTTTTTCCTTTTATAGTTCTCTGTGGGTGTAACTAAGCTGGTTGTGGTGTTAACCTGGTCTTTCCCAGTTTCCGTCTCATTTTTCTCCACTCCTTTTGTATCAGTCATACTTCTTACACTGAGTTTGTCTTGGGATGTGCGCTGTTTGTGTTTTGACCGAAACAGCAGCTCTACTCACCTGTGTGGGCTGCATCTGTATTTTAGGATGGGGAGGGGGGAGCTCCAGCCGTCTGTGTTTTCCTGCCAGGCGAGCAAACAGCAAGCTGGATGTGTGGCGATGCTTGCAAGTGTGTGTGTGTCTGTGTGGTTTTATTGATCTCTCTCTGTTGTTGCAGTAAATTGGTTTGGCTGTAGAGAGGGACCGAGCGCCTACTGCTGTGTGTCTGAGTGTCTCTGACATTTAACATGATCTTTAAAGGCATTTCTCCACAGTGCCCGCAGGATCTAACTGCGTGCTGGGTGGTTCTCTATTCTTACTCACTCTCTTGCTTTTTCTTTCTCTCTCACCCACATAGGCTGGGCAGCCCAATCGCTCCCCTGGAGCTGAGAAGGTGATGGAAGCAGGTGGTGGGGTGCACAACAGGGGTGGAAAGTTCAGTTAGTCAGCATTTAAAGTCAGGGGTTTCAGAAGAACAAATCACCCCTGACAAGTTGGGCCATGGAAGCAAAGAAACAAGTGAAATAGGATTTAAACAAAAAAGAAACAGTTAAACCATTTCTTATGTGTCTTATCTGACATGATATTGTCCATCTCTTGGACAAATCTCTTGTGCCATATCTGAAAAATTTTGTCCTTCCTCTTTCTTCCACTGTTCCCTGTGTTTTCAGGATTTACTCCAAGTTCTCCTCAAAGAAGATGCAGGAGCTGTCAGAGGCGGGTCTCATGAACTTTCTGCTGCTTTTTCTGGTAGTGGCCCGGCAGGTAGAGCTGGAAGATGTGGCCAGCAGAGCCTGTGAGCTGCTTGGCTTTTTGCCCTCTAACTGCCCCCTTGGACACCGCACGCTAGTCTGGAGAGGACAGCTGTCAATGGTGTTGCTTTTCCAGGTATATTTGTTTATCATGGCATATAACAAAGACTTGAGTTAAAAAAAAAAATCTGATAGATCACCTCATATTTGCTCCAGGAGAGGGGTCTGGATGTTGGGGCCCAGGCTAGCTTGCTGGCTTCCTCCTTCAACGAGACAGCCAAGGAGTTCTACAACAAGACCACAGAGGTCTCTCGCAGACTTGCCCTCTGGGGGCCACTTGGCTCCTACCTGGAGGGTGTGGCCGAGGTGTTTGAGACGAGCACAAGCCTCAGCCTATCAGAGGAAAAGCTGCTCAGTGAAGGGTTCGATTGGTTGCTGCCTGCCTGTCGCCAGTCCGAGCTGAATTCTGCCTTGGGCTTTCTGCAGATCGCCCTTGCGCAGCTCAGGTGAGAGAGCTGGTGTAAATATTCACCAGCTCCCAGGTATCTCTTACTTCTCCTCAGTTTCTCTCATTCTTTCATCATTCACTGATAGCTACTCCTTCACAGATAGTAGACACATCCAGACAAATGTTTTCTGGCAAAGGCCAAGCTAAGCTTTTATTAAAATCTGATAAGTCTCTACAGCAGAGGAGAGTGATCTCTTCTGCTCTCCCCATCCCATCCCAGAGTCCAGTCACTTCTCATACTGACAATAGGAGGATTGTGCTGTCAGCAGGAATGGGTGTCTGTAAAAAGCCTGTGTGGCACTGAGGCCCCTGTTAGTCTCAGGAGGACTAGTGGCCCGGGGTCACCCTAACCAGGTGCTGCAGGAGCCCTGATTAGAGTTACGGGCCCAGGGGACCCTCTGTGGACCCTCCTGTCTTTATGAGGACGGCAGCAGTGCTGTGGGTGTGTTGAGAGACGGTGGTCTGTAGGGCACCAGAATGAGTTCAGCTCTAGGACAGGGGTGTTCCTTACACGAATGACTCCAGCTGAAGGTCAGGGAGGCACATCTGAAACGTGGTGTGTTTATGGGAAGTGGAGATGGAACAGAGGCTACAGTGGACAGAAAGCAGACAGTGAGGAATGATGTGTATATTTTACTCTTAGCTTATGTGGTGTTATTAAGCTGAGTCACCTGTTATGTGTCTGTAATAGTTTCGAGCCACATTTAAAGCAGCTTCTTAAAATTGCATGAATTAAGTACTTTTAAACTTTTTTTTATTGTTTTTCTCCATTTGCTTCAAATTTCTCATTTTCAATTAAAATAGTGAATTGTTGTTTGCTTACTCAGTAAAGAGATTGTTGATATCTAAACATGTTATGACAAAAAGTTACCTGTTTTGAATCATGTGGAATAGTGTCTGCCCATGTGGCCATTGTAAACTCAAAATTCCCTCTATTTTGAGCTCTGTTGTGGTCTCCACCAACTGCTAGGTGAAATGGTTTTTCTTAAGTTGCTTCATGCTCTACCTCTGTATGTACCCCACTTAGTTGTAAGATGTGTCATTTGGTAGGATTCAGACTTTTCATCAGAGCACTGCTGCTGAAATTGGTTGCTTGCAGCTCCTGGAAATAACTCCTGTAAGAGCAGGGAGTGTAAACCAGACTA
>JAMQGT020007549.1:0-163641 GCA_024447675.2 Pterophyllum scalare | reverse complement strand
AATATACACAATGATCAAATTTGTGTTGTATTCTTTCTAATAGTTATTGAATTATTTCAGTGTGGAAATTTTAGCTTTAAGTAAATTTTTGCTCACATGTAGCAGGGTGAACACTGCAGTATGAAAGCAGTGTTAATGAGGCCGTGAAAACATGTTGAGATGACAGCAGTTTAATGACTTCCATGACAATATACAGGCACTGGTGTAATCACAACTAAATGTCAGACAACATAAGGTCTGGTGCATAATGGCTCCAAATTGATATCTCTTTCTTGCTTTAATTATGAAATGCAAATTTTGCTTAAAAGGTATTGATTGTAGTTTAAAGGAGAAGCAAGCCGTCAGACTGAAAAGTGAAGAGAGGACCCTGGAGTCACAGCAGACTGAACATGTGTGCAGGGAGGGGTTTGCTTTGAGAAATAAAAGCCAGGGAGGATCTTTCTGGTTAGCTGCTTTACTTTGTCTTACATAAAATGAGATTAGGGGTTAATAATTAAGTACAAAGTTGAGATGACTATCAGTTATGATTGCTACTACTCAGACGCAGACTTTGGTCATTAATCAACGCAGTTAGTCAGGGACTTGTGAAGCAGATTTCTAACAAACTGAATCCCCAGAGTGAGGTGCGTGACTCAGTTTGGAAAGCAGGAGATGAACCAGTGGAGGGAGCCGGACAGTGGCTAGCTATCTATCATGAATAAACTAGGCTTCCAAGAGCAGAGTGACAGGCCTCGCTACACAGAGCTAAGTGGGATGCCAGGCTGGGACATTTTAGCCCTGGAGACACTGCACCCTCTGGCTGGACTTCCCAGGAGAATGAATGTTATTGCTTGGGATCCAACATGTGCTCCTGTAAACGTAAACCAAACCTAGCTCATATCGCTTCACCCATGACTGGAAACCTAACCTCAGTGACTGAATGAACCAGTATCATAATTAAATCATCACTGTTTCACTTTTACTGTGCCTGCAACCCTAACCACAGCAGGAGATGGGTAAAAGGAATGCAGCTCTGCCAGCCGGTGATGACAGTGTAACCAAAAGCTGAATAGTGGAGCATGGCAGGAGTCAGTAGGTTAACAGACACCCACCTAACACCCACTTAGACCTTATCTGGATATCTGTGCTATCATTCTTTTAGTTACTCCTACATTACCCTTACTTACCGCAGTCCTTTTGAACATTGTTCATTACCTTTGAGAGGGAAGGTGCAAATGTATTTATTAACCTGCACATTACTTGCACATTTTTTAAATGCTTCCCCCTTTTTCCCATTTGTTTCTGGTTTTATGTTTGAATTTCCAGTCCTCCTACCAAAACTCACAGCTTTGATCATACACACCACACACATTTAGATTTATGTGAAGATCATGTGGCAGGACACCACCACAGCTAACACAAATTATTTTTTTTTTAAAAGAAAAATGACACAAAGTTATGCTCTGCATTAAAGGTGCAATAGACAACTTCCCCTTCACCTCTACCTCTGTGGTGCTGTTGCAGAGACCAGATCACCTGATTTAATTGAATTAATGCCAAATGAATATCATCAAGAACTTCTAAATGCTCAAGAACTCCCACTCTGTGGACTTATGGTTTCAGTTTTAATAGTTGTTTGGGAGATAGTCTAATATTTATGGCACCCTATAGAGCTGTAGCTGAAAATTTTCTTTATTTTTTTCAATAGAAGGGGTCAGTACAATAGATACAGAGCCATTTTTAGGTTTTCACAGATTTAGATTGAAATAAATTCACCTTTCTGTAAGTATTAGGCAAGCCACAGCACCATGAGCTACTTTACAGCGTGCACCATTTTATTTCATACATGAAAACAGCAGCAGCATTTCCTTTACGATTCTGTTGTGATTTAACTGTGCTCCTAACATTTCCTGTAGTTAACAAACAGGTGCCATCAAGGGAGTGCGTCATGTCAAGATCCTTTACAGACCAATCAGCATGCACTAGCAGAATGGTAGCATTTTTTGGGCAGTATTGGCATATTAATAAGAAAAACTGTCTATCACCTGTTTAGCTACCTTAGGTAGTTAAACAGAGCTAAGTGGGATGTCTGATGAGTCTGACCTAAGGAAGAATGCAACAGCACCGATGCAATACATTATTAATTTTGTACAGGCTACTGGTGACTAAATATAAATTAAAATAGATAACAAAACATTGTAGCTTCCAGTACCATCAGAGAGTGAATGATGTGAAATCCTCAAACTTCAGCAAACTCTACTGCAGGTAGAAGGTTTGCTCTGTGCTACCTTAATACCTAATGGCATGTTGCACTGCATGTCTAATGACTGAAGCCCTATCAGCGCTCATCCTGTTGAACAGAGGATATTAAGGAGCGTAGTTACAAAAGCCAGACTTTAATTTGACCTCTGCCTGCCCTTTTCTCTAGTGAGGTGGCTCGGAGAAGCAGGCTGGTGGTTTGGGCAGTTGGTGATGAATGACTGTATTTGGTGGGCAGATTGTTACAGTTCCACACTAATTGAGGGGGTCAACACAAAGAGCAAATGCGGTAATTGAGTCACTTGACTGTGGCTATTGAGCTTACGACAGTTCTTTTGACCCTGGAGCCTGCCCTGAAGTCTCCCACAGAGCACTCTCTGGTTTTGTTCCCAGGGATGTCATTGTCTCTTTTATTATTATTATTATTTTATACATATATTAAGTTGTCTGTAGATAGGTTTATTGGTCTCTAAGTGCTGCCATTTTTATTAGAATAGTTAAAAGCAGTCAGCAGTATATATGTTTATCCTGTGGTGGAGAGTGTTTTTAAAACTGAAAAACTAACTGTCAGAACTTCATTTGAGCTTCAGGTAACCTCTATATTGTATTTTTGCATCAGAAATATGTTTTGTTTCCATCACCTACATCGGGATCATGTTAAGCGATTTCTTTTATTAATGGAAAGTTACAGAAAAGAGAAATGTCTTTCCGATGAACCTATGACCGTGTTAGTGTTGCATTAAGAGACACTAAAAGAAATGTCAGCCTACCATTCAAAGTTGTCTGTGTGGGTTTTATTAAAGAGTTCATATTTTCAGAATAACTTTACAACAGGAGTTTGTAGTAAGGATTTGTATGAATAATTAAATGATGAAAGTCTGTAGATTATGTATCCATTGGACACTATGCCAAGCATGCTAAACTACACATGTGCTGCAATATGTTGGCTGTCTTAAACTCTATATAATCATATGTCTACACATCTTATAGTTCTAATTAGCATCGGAAGTCTGATGGCCTTATTTAGTGTATTCACTAAATAATTCATTAGCCCAGATACGTTAATCCCTCCTACCTTTGCTGGTTTGGGCACTGTGAAAAGCTGCACAATGAAACAGGGCTTTACATTATCAATTTGTCTTCTAAGGAGTTCTTTGATAGAGTCTATAAAACATTAGAAAATGTGAAAATGCCAATAATACTTCCCAGAGCCAAAGTATGATCTTCAGATATCACATTTTCCAGTCAACCAGATCCAGAAGATTTATTTATATATATATATGTATATATATATATATATATATATATATATATATATATATATATATATATATATATATATATATATATATATATATATATATATATATATATATATATATATATATATATATATATATATATATATATATATATTATAATTATTTACACTAAAAATTGTTATTAAAAAAATTATTGCTGGTGGACTGGTTGTATATTTACACGCGTGTTTTGTCTCTACAATGAAAAATAATAAGTCTGCTGATTAAATCATCCAGTCATTTCCTCTTGTGTTTGGTAAACAGAAGTAGTGTTTAAATAATGTTTTAGCATTTTCTTACTTCTTCTGTCAAGATATTTTGGTTGAGTGAGACAGCCGTTTTATTTTGCCAGAGGAGTAGTCTTTGTGGTGTAAGACAGGTTCCTGTGTTATTGGAAGGAGTTTAATGGATCTGTTGGCCTTTGCATTTGCTTTGCTCCTGAAACATGTGCTCAGCTGAGACTTGGGCAGAACACCATCCATTTACACCTAATGGCCAATGCCTTTGGATGTGTTGAGTTGTGAACAAACCTCTCAAAGTGCGCGCGCGTACACGTGTGTGTGTGTGTGTGTGTGTGTGTGTGTGTGTGTGTGTGTGTGTGTGTGTGTGTGTGTGTGTGTGTGTGTGTGTGTGAAAAGCTACAAGGACAAATGCATTCTGCATTTAATGAGTGTGGGCCAAAGGGAACCTGGGTAGTTAAAACTGAGAGTTGGCGAGACTATTTTGTCCCTTGTTACCTGACTCTTCTGTTGCACCTTTAAACTGCAACATGCCACTAAACTACTCTGATGGTCTCACAGGACAGATGTAGAGTCTGCAATCCTGCCTGAATGGGATTGATGGACCACATTAAACTCTGAGCTTCATCCTGCTTAAATGCTTTTGCACTCTAAATCTTTTCTGCTATATCACATTGTGGGAAGAGCACAGACTAGTAGAAGGTTTATCCATGAGATTGCTGGAATGTCATTTGAACTGTATATGTGGTTGATATGTGTACTTATTTATTTTCTTAAACGCATGGGTAGAAACAAAGATGAGATTTCTTTGTTTATCTTGGCACATCTCCCAAAAGCCTTTTAAATGTCCACCATTCTCCTCAAATCCTCCTTACTCCTAAGATTTGATTGTTTTAATGCACAGAAATATGGATGTTGTAATTACCATTTGTGCAAACAAGACAGCAGCTTCATTGATATGCTGCCACTGATAAGACAAGAGCTTGGCAGTGAGACAATGGTTGAGGCCACCAGGGGCTCGCGAGCACCAGGGACACGGGACCGTCCTGCCTCCTTCGTCAATGCAGACAACCAACAAAAGCGGCCTGTCATTCACAGCACACAAGCGTTTTTAATTAATTTTCAGTTAGCTCTCCTCGGAGTGCTTATGTGGTGATGCTGACCCCCAGATCTGAATGTAGATCTGAATGTAGCTTTCTCTTCTTCCATGTCTGTCAGAAGGTCAGCAGTGCAGTCTCCCTGAGCAGGAGCCCCATTTTCTATAGTCCTGCACTCAGGAGGTTGTTAACATTGTCCTAACCAGGAATGTGTTAGAGGTCAGTGAGGAAAATTGCAAGAAGGTTTGTGTAAGAGCATGCCAAACATGAAAAACAGTGTTGACTTACCTCAAGGATCTGTATAGAATTCAGCCGTATTTCGTCCCTTATCTCTGCCAATGCAATCTACCTGTTAACCATTATAAGAACATAAGGAATTGTCACATCCTTGTGCTGTATGAAGACTCCACAGAGAAGGGCTTCAATACTGCTCTTGTCCACCATGCATGAGTTCAAATCTGGGTGGCCTGTGGATAAGCCGGATCAGGGCTGATCAAATTGCTATTGTCTTAAAGCCATTCTGATTTGGATTAGTTCACAGGAGTGGTCACACCCGCTTGATCTGTAAATCTATAGGTCCTTATGTTTCCACCTTGCACTCCCACCAGCTTTGTGATCTGCTAGGGCTTTGGAGGATGAAAGGAAGTGGGACTTAATTTTTTTTAATGTACCAACTGTGTTCAAGGGAGCTTTCGAAATAAGTGCCCTTGACCTATCCTTAGGTTTATCTCTCCGTCTCTTTGTTATCCCTCTTTTGTCTCTGTAGGGGGCTGAATTTAGGCTGATTAACTAATGACGACAGTGCTGTTAGAAATTAAGGTTTTGGTGTGACCACAGGGCTTTCTTCAAAGTCCCGTCAGCATGCAGGTGGCTCTTCACATTGGCTTTCCATGAGGAGATTAAACTTGCAGTTCACCTGATCTGCTTACTAACATCTCACCCATAGCTATAAAAGAAGTGTTTTGATCATACCCTCTTCACTTTTATCATTTTAATTCCATTTTCTTCCCTCCCCTTTTAAAGGGGAAGGAAGAAGCTACTGAAAATATCTTTAGAATAGGTTTAATGCTATTCTTTGAAACATATTTAAAATTTTCTGAGGATTTTTGGCTAATCAAGGATGGCATTATTTTAGCAAGCTTTTGAGCCTGGCCCTGGTGGCTGGATAAGATGTCCTCTGGTCTTTAAAAGGTTTAGATCTAATAGTGGACCATTTTGCTCACAATTAATAGAGCTCCCCATGAGACCAGAAGCCTATAGACTTGTGGAAATACTGTAGCAGCCTTCAGGCAGCTAGCTAGATGTGGCTTTCTTCCCCGTCACTCACATTTGTCGTAATGGCACGAGAGCCTCACTGGCTATTCCCCAATGCTGTGTGTATGCATGAGTGTGTGTGAGCCCACTGCCCCAAGCATGTCTCATTTCAAAGTGCTGTCACTCCCTGCTTCCTGGCATCTATTAACACCCACCATTATCATGCTAATCTACATTGTATGATTACATAAAGTAATTTATGCACAGCTCTATCCCATGTCTGCACAGAGAGGCATGCTGCTATTGTTGAATGTTTTAGAGAGAATATTTCATGATCATCACATTTGCTTTATTTTCTCTTTTCCCTTGAATTTTGACTGTTTTACTTCCTCACACTTTTCACTCTAGTCTTCTTACTTTATCAACAAAATCCTTAAAAGCTCTTACAAAGGTTTGAAGGCCTCTACCTACTGGGAAAATAATAGCTAAAAGCGCTAACAGAGCCATGCTGCTTTGTTCACGGTGAGGGGATGAGTTTAGATCACTTTCCTCATAGTCCTCTTTAGCTCCATATTGGAAATAGTAAGAATGTGTTTTGTGTTGAAATCAGAGGGCAAGAGATGAGCTCTCTTCCTCATTTATTCACAGCTAGTGGAGTAATTAGGAATGCAGAAGGCTGTTAAATTAAAACTGAATTGCACTTATTAACATTTTAACTACCAACCCCACCCTCTTTAGACACTAAACAAGGACAGTTTCAGCTCTAATATGCCTGAAGAATCCCGCTGAGGGGACTTTTTATGTATCTCTAAAACAAAGACGTTCTTTAAAGTAAGATCTCCCTTTTGTTTAAACAACCAAGCATTTAACATTCAGTGTAATATGCCAAGGCTTCCTCCATGCTGTCAGGAGACACACCACCAGAGCTTCTCAAACTCTCTGCTTAATGGAACACTATTTGTGGTCAGATTGGATAGCTAATGGTGCTCCCTTTGAGGGTAACTCTCCAAATTAAATAGCATGGATTCACATCTGTCAGACAAAACCAGGAGGCTCTTTGTAATCAATGACCCAAACCAAGAGAGACTCCACGGGGGGCACCTCCGCTATGATGGCAGAAAGCATAAGGAGCCACCAGGGAAGGAGGAAACTCACCTGCACTAACAGCCACTGTGCTGGGCTTGTGGAGCACACTAGAACCTGGAAGGGAGCATCGGCAGGGTTAATGTACATTTATAGAACAGGTCAAACTACTTAAGCCAAGCACTGATTTATAATGCAGGAGTGCAATGTGACTAAACTGTAAAGGGAATTCTTGTTTTTCTGTGCAAACATTGCCGTCGGTGTTGTGTTAAAATGTTGAACCCCATTAATTTTATCACTCCCCCTCTCTTGTTTCTCTACGTCTCTAAATTTTGTTTGGAGGAGAGACTAGCAAGACCTCCCGCTGTTATGGAGAATTTCCTCTCGTTGTTAATTTTCCCTGCTCCATATGGCGCCACAGACACTTCACCTGCAGGCTGTAGCAGGCCGTGCAGCAGCCAGCAGACATCCTCGGGCTCAGGCTGTCATTTACACAGGCCTGTGCATCTGTCTGAGCAGAACAGAGCACAGCAGAACGGAGACAGCTCTTCCGTTCATCTCAACGCCTGAGTCCAGCACCAGCTACCTGAAAAAATCAGGTTCTCTTTCTGAAATGCAGAGAAATGTAATAAAAAGGTGGTTGCAGGTTAAAGACAAGACTTCATCCATGCAGCAGGCTCTTGTCCTAACTGGCACTTTGGAAAAAACCAGCTGGAAAAAAGTCAGAGCGATCATGCCAGACATCTGCATGTGAGTCTGTCAGTCTGTCTTTGAGCATGTGCATGCATGTGTGTTCACAGTATATGTGTGTGTGTGCTTGTGTGTGTGTGTATGTGTTTCCAGGGGACTTGAAGTTTGCCTATGGCAGAGCCATGGAAGAGAGCATTTCATCCTGGTTTGTCATTGATTAGAGAAGGGTCTTTAATTCCTTCCCACCCCATGTTGTGATTCATTTGCATTTGTGTCAGGAGGTAATGGCGTTTTGCTCCACGGTTTGCTCTGAAAATCTTGAAGATGTGGTCTAATGTGCATGCAGCCGCTAGCAAAGAGCTTTCTGATTTATTAGGTCTCTTGTGTTGGCTCATTTTTTCCCTTCTTCCTTATCTTTGAGTAGGACTTCGTGCTTCTCAAACACTTTGGAGAGAGGAGAGGGCCAAATACTGTAAAAAAAACAAACCCCAATATACTTGTAATGATTATTATTTTACAGAAGAAATTTGTATCAAAATAAGACACACAATTTTGTAATAGAATTACAATACTATCTATCTATCTATCTATCTATCTATCTATCTATCTATATCTATATCTATCTATCTATATCTATATATATCTATTATTATTATCTATTATTATCTATCTATCTATAAATAAAAGTTACCACTCATATCTTACCAGTCATACTTATTTTACTGTTAAAACACAGATGTTAAAATATATCAGCAAATGTGAAAATAAATATCTCTAAATTATTATAACAGGCAATATGAATTTACAGTATTTGTTATTTCTGTAATTTAAATCATTTTTTGAAAAGCGTAAACATCCTTTTTTAAAGGATGTGCTATTTGTTAATTAGTGTCTGATAATTCTTCGACTCTTTGTACTAATTTACTGCAGTGAAAGCTGTGAGATGTCCCTCATCATTCCAGCACATGCCCTCATTTCCCATGAATCTTAAAGGGTTCCTGTTCACAGAGGTCTGATTTTCCCATTATGTCTGAGATGAGATATGAGGTTAGGGGAAGCTCCTGGATTGGCTGTGGGTTGGTGAGTTGGGCTGGTTTTCTGTGCAAAGTTGGGAAAATGTGGTGATAAAATTTGTCAGCCTCTGGGGGAGGCCGTGTTCAGGGTCACGGCTAAATCTGTGTGCCACGGGCAAAAGGCTAGCCCATAATTCCACCACAGACGAGCGGAGAGCTGACCTCAGTACAGCTGAGGCCAAGTCACACTGATTTCAGCCTACCTGCCGGATAGTCAGTGGGATAACAATGAAGGCATGGGGAGAGACAGGGGTCTCTCGCTCGCTCTTCTTTTCTTCTTTTCTTTTTGGCCGGTCTGTGGAGAAACCTAAATGTCCTTGCACACTGACAGTCTCCCACCTTTTTCTTCATTTCCTCCTCAATAGACTGCAGCTGTTCATGTAACGGCGCAGTGCTTTTCAAGTAGCAAATGGAATTTTCAAGGAATCCCTCCACATACTTAGACTATCAAAGAAAGAACTCAATAAATATCAGAAATGACAAGACTTGCACTCTTACAGTTGCTGTTTATGTTAATCCACATATTGACTTTCTATTATATTAAAGTGTTGCATCAACATGCAATCATGTTAATACATCTTACCTATTGTGAGTCATGGCTCATTCAACTGATAAATATGTAAATTAAGATGTTTTATAGTTGATGGCCAACATTAATCTCATTTGGATGTCTTAAACCAAATTAAATGAGAAAGTGTAGCTCGTAGCAGTTTGGAAAGAGTGTTGCAAATTCATCTCTGAATTAAAAAGGAAATGAGCAGGGGACAGAGCTTGCTTTTTTTTCATATTATTACAAATGTTAATGAAAAATGTTATTGACTTGAACAAATGGAGAATACACCTGGAAATGTATATTAAAAGCCTCTTTCCAATTTCTCTCTCTGTGTAGTTTGCAATTATAGTTATTTCAGCAATAGTGGGGGAATTAATTTTGCGTGCAGACTGATAATGTTAGCAGTGTAAGAAGAATGGATATTGTGTTGGATAGGGGGTCTCTAGGTATTTAGAAGGAGGGGAGAGAGCAAAGCTTTATTTAATTGAGAGAATGAATCAATAACAGCTGCAGCACTTTGTCGGAGAAGGCCTTGTGAAATGAGCAAGTAATTTAGTTTGGACAATCCAAGGCCGGGTGGATGGCTGATTGAAGGAGCGTCTTCTTGGTGGAAGACCATCAACCGTAGCTAGATGCAGGTGGGCATCTTAAAAATTTAACAAGTTACAAGGACAAGCACTTCCATTGGTGCTACCTTTTTTTTATGACTGAGGAGTATAGCTGTTTTTTCTCCTCGCTAGATGATGACAAGATCACTGGCTGCTTCTTTGTGTTTTGGCATATCTTGACCAAATATCCTTAAAACCATAATTAAGAATACATAGTTTCATAAAATCCTTCCAAGTTATCCATTTTGATGCAGCCTTTAATAGTAAATAACAGTCCTCCAGTTCATCCCTATAGGAGTTTTTTTTTCTTGTTCTAAGTTTCTGGAAACTCTTTTCCTCTGTAAGAACAGTTCTTACTGTTAATAAGGAGAAAGAAAAATAGTTTTTCCTCACTAGTTACATCTTACAATGCAGTCTCATTGTTGCTAGATGCTGGCAAATGTTTTCTCAGATCTCACATATGCATCATTGCTCTCAGACCATCACTGAAATCCTTTCTAGAAAAATCAATCTTTAAGGTAAATTAGTCTCCCTGCGCACTGGCAGGCATCCCAGTATGTAAATTCATGTGCTAATTCACAACATGATTTCATTTCAACTTCCAAGCAAATGAGATTTTAATTGAAAATGAGATCTTCCATAGAGTTTCTCACTGGAGATGTACGGCAGGGGAATGGTACTTTGTGCAGATTGTTTTAAGAGACATGAGCACTTTGTTTTAATCTTCCGAGTCATTTACAAAAACATTGTATGTTTCTCAGCATTTCCCCACAACCTGCAGGTTAGCGAAAAGGTGCTGTGAAATTAAGATTGTGCTTCAGCACCTTGTCCGTATGAAAAGGTGGGCTATTAACATTTGTGTGTTTTCATTATGTTAATGGTGTTAACGCATGGCCACAGATTGCCACCAGTGGTGCAGTAATTTTGCCTTGCTGATCATAAAGTGTCCGAGTGGGTCATTTTGATTATGACACGCTAATTACATATTGCTTTCCCTCTTTGTGTATTCTTCCAGTCAAACTAAGAGCAACCTACAGTCTTTAATGGTAAGCTTTTATGTGTTGGAGGAAAGAAAATAGCAGGAAAAGAGCTCTGTCTGTGTTCCTGACGGCTATGCTGCATGCATGCTTCACTGCTTCCCTTTAAACTTCCTAAATTGTGTTTCACAATAAATAGATGCCCAAGCCCTTAACTGCCAGTATTAGATTAGATACCATTAGATGTAATAGAAAATTCTCTCCCTGTAATATTTTCATAAGAGTTTGAGGCATTTGATTAATCTGACCACATTTTATTGCATTAATGATTTTTTTTCCTTCCCACTCTGCTGTAAAGACATTGTATACAGGCTAATGCTGTTTTCTCTCTCCCCACTCTGCTCACTCTCATTCATCCTCAGCCGTTATTGCAATGCATTGTTGATGAGGTGAGTCGGCGTCTTATGTGCTTTCACTCCTAAAGTCATTCCTAATGGAGTGGAAACCTTATATTTTGTTTCCTAATGAAGCACAGGAGTGGCAGACAGCTCCGCTTGGGCTGTCCTTTGGCTGCCTGCAGGTTGAAGCCACCAGCCCGAGCCTCGCTGCTCTGAGGGAGACAGCAGGGGATGCTGGGCCGGAGCAGCAGACAGCTTATGCATGAACTTATACACAGGATGCAGGAAGTCTTGAAAAAATATTTAAAAATACTCCATTACAAGTAAAGGTGCAGATTTTAAATTTACCTTAAGTAAATGTATGAACTTCAACACAGCGGTTAGCAGTGTTGCCTCACAGAAAGTGGGTCCTGGGTTCAAATCCACCAGCCGGTTAGAGGCTTTCTGTGTTGAGTTGGCATGTGCTCCCTGTTTGTACCTGTTCCAGGTACTCTGACTTCCTCCCACAATCCAAAGACAAGCACGTGAGATTAATTGGTGATTCTAAACTGGTCGTAGGTGTGAGCGTGAGCGTAATTGCTTGTCTGTCTGTGTTATCCTGTCCAAGGTGTACCCTTCCTTTCGCCCTATGATAGCTGGGATGAGCTCCTGCTCCCACATGACCCTGAACTGGATCAGCAATTAAGAAAATACACAGTTGGCCAGATGAAAGTATGAAAGTAATATCAGCAGAATATATTTTAATTTTGATTAGTTAAAAGAACAATTTGGTAGCACATAGTTTTATGAGTAACATATTTTAATATGATAACTGGATGATCTGATTTATTTATTTGGGGAGCTTAATTTGGAATAATCAGATTTTGTAAACTAATCAGTGGTTTAGTGTTATATATTTCTATTACGTACAATTTGAAGGTACAGCCAAAATGATGTTACTTTAATTTAGCACAAAACCCAGAGTAAACAGCTAACCTTGCTTTGGAGATCAACAACTCTAAAGCTTACTAATTTAATTGGCACTAAAACTGAAGTGTAAAAATAAGTTGGTATGTTTACACATGTTCTTTGTTCGTTCTAAGCTAAGCAAACTAGCTGCTCAGTCTTGCTGCAAGTACCTTAATTAACTCTCTAATAACTTGCATCTGTCAGATCCTGTAACATCTCCATTTTATGCGTAATGAAGTAGAAGTGGCTTAATGTGGAAGAACTCAAGTACAAATAGCTTTATGTTCATTTTTTTAGCAAATATGTTCAGGCATATAGGAGATTACTGAGTAATCATCTTCTTCTTAAAATTAAGCATTTCTATCCTGATGAGAGGGGTCTGTCAGAATGACATTAGGGCACGAGCAGTCGCTGAATGGTTTGATGAGTTCTGTGGCCTCCCCAGCCACCATATTTAACCCAGTTCAAATCCTGTGGGACATTTTGGAATTACATCTCCAGCATAGCTCACATGATGGACCAACACATCACTGAGACCCTTTGTTTTTTGTTTTGTTTTTTCTTGTTTGTCACCTGTCTGTGCATCACAGTGTTAACATGCTGGAATTATTCATTCTGATTTACATCAACAATCGAGGATTTCATGGCCCCAGTCACTGTTTTAATGCTGTGTTCAGCCAGAACTGAAGAAGTGATGGCCCTGCGCACTCAGAGTCTGTGGAAAATCTGAGCTATTCTGAGCTGAGGTTTCACAGCAAGGTCACTTTTAAAACAAAATGTCTCCTCTGTTATCTAGGTCACAGCACATTCTGTTACTTTCTCCGAAACTTCCTCCCTTCCTGCAGCTTATAATTAAACACACACAATTATCCCAAATTTAATGGGATTTCAGAACCAGGCTTTTATTTAAGAGGTAATGAATAATATTTTAATTGCATATGTAACTGTGAGATCGAAATGTGCTCCTCTCATCACGTGTAATTACTATGCCACATTTTTTCCCCGTGTGATATACGGAGAATGCAATCAATAACTGATGAGTACCTTTTTTCTGTATTTTTAAGGTCATTTTGCACTAGTTATTAATTATGAAATGTTCCAGCAGGAGAACAGAAGTGGCATAAGTACACTGGAAACATATGGACTGTGTCCTTTTGTTTATTGATCTCTGTAATTAATGATATAATGCATGTCACTGAAGCAGTTTGACCTCTGAACCGATCATTATTCAGAGTGTAGCGGCATCAATCAAACTGCGCTTTTCTCAGATCTATTTCTGAACACCCCCTCGGGGACAGACAAAGCACCCACTGTATCCTCATTTGTATTCAGCTGACCATGGCCTTAGTATGAATGATTTAGACATCTGTACATCAGACGTAGACAGGATGAGAAGCAGTAATGTGAGATTTTACAAGGCACTTTGCTGCCTCAAACTCCAAAAAAATAAAAAATAAAATAAAAATCATTTCCTTTATAGGACTTTGTTGTATTTACTGATTTGTTTTTCTCTCTGTTCCACCTCGAAAACAACATGTATTTACTCGTTTTGGGGAGATGTCGTTTTTGTGTCCAGTAATGACAGGCTCAGTGGAGTTATTTGCCCTCTTCACATCATAATGACTATATGAATGTTTGCCTTTTGGATAGAGTGGCGGCCAGATTGTTTGGGCTATCTAGAAGAAGCGATATGCATCACCACCCAGCCTGGGGTCTTGAGGTGGTGTGTGGTGTTTATGTCCCACTCCAGCAAGCATCCCAGGCTCTCCTTGGGATGGATATATTAGAATAAGTCATTCCACTGTTAATTTCAATGGCTTAATACATCACTCTAAGGTAGTAGAGTGATGTGAGCAGCAGAGGGAAAGAGTATGAGAGAGAAGCCAAGGGGTATTTCTTCAATATCAAATGAAATTGAATCCTGTGTAACCTCACTTTTGCTGTTTCTCAAGCAGCTCCCAGGCTATTAATGGAAGGCTGGAACAGGATTGGTTCAGTCTTTCAGTTCTTTAATTTCACCACAGCTCCCAGATGTTAGGTCTTTGTCTTATTGCTGATCCCTAGCTGATCTATGCTGTTGTCTTTATCCTGCCTCGAGTCCATTGTGACTGTGTGTTGTGTTATTGGGTCAGGTGAATCTATCAAGGACAGAGAGTTGGGCAGTTCACACACCAGGGGGATAATTACAGGGTGATTGGTGTCCTCATGCTCTCTGCTCTCACTATCTTTGTCTCCTCCCTGCTAGCCTCACCCTTACATAAATGGACACAGTATGCCTAGTATTGGAAGTCAACCAAAAAAAAAAAACTGCTTAGTCCCGGGACCCCAGCCCTCTTACCTTCTCAATCTCTGGAGCCCAGTTTGAACCAGCTGTGTTTGTTTGACAGAAAACCATTGTTTACAGATGTTTTGTATTTATTTACACCACCTCATTGTGCAGAACACAAGAGACAGCACAATAGAATTCTCCACCACAACCATATCTGCTGCTATTATTACCCTAACCTCCTCCCATAGATAATTCATCACAGTTACCTTCCAACCGCACACTCTTTCTGTCTTACTCAGCCTTGATTCCTCACATCTGCATGTCCTTTCACGGTCATAATGACACACTGCTCAAGTTGAATTAATTACTTTGTAAAACCCATTCCAGTTTTCACCCTTTAAGGAATAGTTTGTCATTTTGGAGGATACCCACATCTGCAGCCCTAGTGAGAGCTAGCGACTTAGCCTGGAAGAGCAGTACTGCTCTCCTGCCTGTCCTTCAGGCTTAAAGCTACAGTCTAGAGCCAGTTAGCTTAGCTCAGCATAAAGATCAATAATAGCTGGCCTGGTTTTGTCCAAAGATAAAGCAAGTATACTCTCTACTCTGAGTGTGTTTGTAGTAAGGACGCTTTCATCAGTTACCATGTAGAAGGTCAAAGACTTGTGAGGAAAAAGTGAAGAAATTGAAAAACAAAACAAAGAAACTGAAAGCTTAAAACAACCGTACAGTAAAGGGGAAAAGCACCAAAGTTTGTTCTTTGTCCTGCTTTTTCTGCCAAAGCAGTGTAAAAATTAAGACTGTTGAAACACCCAGCTGCCCTCCTTCTAAAATCCTGACCTCTTCAGCATCCCATTAAACATCTTTTTTCTAATTAGCTCCAAGGAAAATACAAATATTGTGATTTAAAAAGATATATATATATATATATATATATATATATATATATATATATATATATATATATATATATATATATATATATATATATATATATATATATACGCACACACACCCCACCACCAGTGTGGTCAACATGTTAAAGCAGATTAAAAAAAATGTTGGTCAGTTCCTTTTAAGCAGCACCTCTTTCCTTTCATGTATGTTGAATGCACCTTATATTTTAATCTATTTTATTCATGTGCTTTTCAAAGTTTGTAACCTTGAAAATACACTTTCTTGGGCGGGGGGAGTGTGACTTTTATTATTTTGTGTTAGACATGTTGCTGACAAATACGTTGTACGCCCTCTCACCTGCTTGTGATGTTGATGGAAATCTCTGGTTTTCTGTTCACGCATACGCGTACACACACACTTTGCACTTCCCGACTTTGGAAACTGTCAGTAGAGCAACAACAGCCTGTTTCAGGACTCAGGACAGTTCCTCCGCAGAGACCCGCGGGGTGTTTGAACCGGAGGCTCCCCCACCCCTCCAAAGACTCGAGGACACCAAGACTGAGTCCAGCACTGAGATTTCCCACTTCCAGACTTGATTGTGTGCGCGCGCACGCACAGTGACTCCATTAGAGTCACACAGCCCTTCCCCCACATACACATATCATCCACCCAGAGCTATTCTATCTGTATGGAAATTTGGGCTCCACAGCTGGAATCCCACAAAGCACTGTCATCTACTAATAGTTATTATCGCTTTGGCCTGCTCCCTCACAAAAACCCTGCAATACAAGCGCATCGCATCTTTATGGTAATGCCCTACAATAACAGCCCCAAGCTATGGTGCATAGACCTTTGTTATCATTACGATAATTCCCATTCTCACTTGACTCCTCATTACACTATTGAAACTGCTCGGGGTCCGGATATAGACAAATTCCTGCATCTTCTTTTATTACACTGTAGCATACAGTGATGGTACAGCAAAACTTAAGGTCCCTAAATACTCAAAAACAGTCCCTCTAATGACATTTTTAAGAGTTGCTGTTTTCAATTAGCAGCAGAGAGTACCCGTGTGCTGGATGTATTAGCGCTCATTTGAACTTGGTTGTTGGTAGGGATGACACAATCTAGACTTTTAATGCAGGTTTGATGGCATATTGTGTTATTTTGACAAAACTCTGTTGTCCTATGTTGGTTATTTTCATCAAAGTGTAGGGGGAAATTAACTAAATTAAATGAGGGACCTTAAAGTTTGTCAACTACTGTTTCCGAGGTCAGCTTTACTTCACGCATACAACTTTTTCTTTGTTTAACAGAGAGCAATTAATACAGATCAGGTTATTTCCTATGTGGTTTAGCACATATTTGCTACAGGGTGATGTATTATCTGGGATATATTATTATACTTTTTCAGCCTTATCTTTCAGGTCTGGTGGTGAATATATCCGATCTCTAAGTTAAGTTGAATACTGCTGCAACTATTTAATTTCTTTCTTTATTTTTTTCTTTTTCTTTTTCCTTTGGATTTTTTTGTTGTCCAGCAGAGAATGCTGGACAAAAGTCTTCATTCGCCGCCATCAGGCTCATGAACTCTGTTCTCTGAACTCTGCATCTTCAATCATGAGGCTCATTGCCTGTAGTGACTGCTTTAGCCGCGTGCTTGATCTAATTGTGCTACACATTTTAGTATGGCCAAAATGCATCTTTGAATCAGTGTGATATTTGCTATTTGTTGGGTGCAGAGTTCATCCTGAAAAAAAGACTCGAATTTGCCATAGGGTTTTTTTTTCCCTCTTTTTCCTCTTTTTTTGGCCTGTTTTTCCACATCAGACGAATCCGTGATTTAGATACACGACTTTCACGATGAGCTTCAGGTCAGCTCTATGTTACAAGCAAAGCTCAGAGAGACATGGCAGCTTGTGTCCTTGCATCTCTCCATGAATGCCCACACAAGGCCTCTGGATTGCACAAAAAAGTAATTGCGGAGTGATGGGCACAGCTTGTCCCGTGCAGCCTGTGTCCCACACTTGAAGGCTCTCTTCGGAGCACCCTCATTGTCACACAGCCTTTTAGCACCTTTGTTCCGTCCTTCCCTTAGGACCTCACAGCTCACCATTGGCAGATGAGTCCCTGTCTGTGACAAAAGGGTCCCTGCGCTCAGCCTCATTTGATGCAGTGATGACCCCCCCCCCACACACACACACACACACGCACACACTCACACTCACTCTCTCTTACACACACATACACACACGCTGCACACCTCCTCCTGCGAGAAGAAATGTTCCGTTTAGCGGTGGAGGATGTGGGGGTCAGGACCCAGGGGCGAGCTTTAGGAGACAAATAAACATCAGCGCAGGAGAGGGGTGATGTCTTGTTTACACATTAGCAACCATTTAGCAAGTCTCACTGTTTTCACTGCGTCTCTCCGGTGGCCTCTCAAACAGCTGATCTTTCTCTTTTGTCGTCCTTCCAGTTCACGTTCAGCACCGTGGAATCATCTGAACAGTCTCAACTTGATCTTCATGAGGAGCTGTGCTGCCACACCTGATCGGTCCTGCATCATGTATCTTTTATCCACGAATTGCAGCGACTCGCCCTCTCATGGAGAGCAAGCCGAGAATATCCAGAATAATTAGCCTGCAGCACTTTTGCCAGTGACTGTCATCAAACAGTCTCGCCACATTTTTAGTTGCTCTTACCCTTCCGCTGTTAATTTTTGAGCTACCTAATCAGACAAAAACACACACACACACACACAAACTCACAAGCTGCATCTTTCTAATACCATCTAATGAGGTGATGACCAACCACTTGTTATAATTGCTTCAGTCTCCTTTTAATTTTCAAGCTTATTAATCATATGTAGAGTTATTTAAGAATGCATAAATTAATCTTAGATTAAAAAGCCTATCAAAGCTTCAAAACAATTAAAGAGTAAGGTAAGATTTCCCCTGGGCTGGCACTTTTATTTTAATAGAGTGTTCAGGTGATTATCATACTTTGATGCACCACTGTGATTAATGCAGACACACTTTTAAACGAGCTGTTCTGGTTTTCACAAAAAGGTAGAATAAGCACGAGCCTGACGATGACCTCATTGACTTTTTTTTGGGGGGGGGGTTACTTTTCTCACGTCCTCTCCTGTAGGTGTGGTTGAATTCCCTTATTACACGCCACTTCCTGCAGAGAGTGTGTCCGTGAGACTGAGCTATGAAATAAATCTGTAGCATTAATAGGATAGGATGACAGTCTTTTGAATATTTGAATGCATGTTCAGTTGGAGTGCTTCACTTTGTCAGCAAAACTTTTAATTTATCTGAATGCAGAAGTGGCTGTTGAGATATTTCGGATCTTCAGTGATCGCGGGTAAACAGATTGCTATTTAATCTGAATTCGCTTGCTCTTTTTGAAATGCCTAGCACCAACGTTTTCTCTTTTTTTCTAGCAAAAATAAAAAATATTTTTGTCATACAACCCGCACATTAATCCCAAAAGCAATGCCCTATAAGGAGTCTTATATAACATTTAACTCTGATGCGACAAAAAAAAACATGTATTCAGTTTCTGATATTGATATTAGTAATTTGCATTTTGATTTGAAGTGTTTTTAAGATTAAAACCCCTGTTTTTTATAAATAATCTATATTATTATTATTATTATTATTATTATTATTATTATTATTATTATTATTATTATTATTATTATTATTATTATTATTATTATTATTCGGATTATTCGCCAAGCGTATTCCAATAAATGGTACACCTTATTCTCTGAGAATGAGTGAATAATTACGGACAAGTTGTCATTACAGCTCTGGTCCACTGAAGTCGATAGGGCCGATCGTGTCCTGTTACTTTCATCAATATTACATCAGTGCCTGTCGCAGCACTTGCGCCAGATGAAAACAATTAATCCAAACCCTTTGTTGGCTTTTAAAGGTTAAATATTCGTCGGTTATGGCACGAGACTCCGCAGCCTTCCTCTCGCGGATCCCTTTCTTTTAGGAAGAGGGGAGAAACCAAGCGCAGATCACAAAGTGACCTTTGGAGCAGCTGGTGATTGTCACAGCGCGTGTTTAGGCCGAAGAGCTTGTAAACGGCGTGTCCGTGGGAACCCAGCACATGATGAAGGCCTGCGCGCCGTATTCGTCAGCGGACACTCACAATAATGTGTTGGTGGGTCCCTGCTGTTTTAGCGGAATGCCTAATCCCACTGCAGCCTCCCCCATGCATGATGCCAAATAACACCGCGTTTCTCAACAGGAAAGAGCAAAAGAATTAATTAAATACATGAGAAATGCAGAGTGATGAAAGATTAATGTTTTTATTTAAATTTTTATTTATGGTTTTAATTGTATTTAAAATTAAAAAATTAAGAAAACTGCTTTCATACAATATATGTATTTTTGTTTATTTATTAACCTATTTTTTGTAGACTCTTGATCCAGATAGACCTTCAGGCTGCTATAAGACTAAACACTCAGATCAAACCTATCTTCACTGGTCATGAATCCATAGTTAATTCAGACTGCCTGTGTGAGTGGGAGTGTCTTGCCATAAGTTTTGCCGTCACTTGATTGCTATCGTAGTCGTGGAGGGGGCTGTACTACAGCCTGCCTGCCATGTGGACGCTGCTGCTGCTGGTGGCGCAACACAATCCATCTGCACACACCGAGAGAGGAGCAGAGAGGCGGGGGGGAGGCGGTGCTGTACGGACAACTGCGTCCCACTTCTAAAGCAAACATCTTTAAGTCCTCCAGCACGGAGTTCTTATTGCTCCGACATTCATTTGATCACAGCTTTGCCGTTCAAGACGGAGGGGAGCTGCGCGAACATCTAAGGTCAGTTTTTGGAAACAGACTTTGGACAGCAGTCACACTTTATATTTTTTGGTGTTCGTGTACTGTTATTTACGCACGGTCTCTTGGTATAATCGTGTGCTTAGAGCAAAGAGGTTGACGTTCCAGGCAAATATAATTATGTGAAGTTTAATCATGGAATATATCGTTTCCCTGCCATGTCCTAAATATTTGTGTCTGCTTTTAAGGACTGATTTCTAAAAATAAAACGTCAGGTTCGTGTGACTTAATTAAAAATGCAGGCCTGCGACTGACTTGTCCTCGACCTAAAAGCTGCAGTAAAGGCTAATTATAAAGCTGTGCTTTAGGTTGGCATTCATTTAACTCACGTGTGCATACCAAACCTTGTTTTCACAGCTTCTAGGCCTCCAAGGATGGACTCCATACCTGCGGGGCGAGACTCCACTTCCTCGCCAAACTCCAAACAAGAACTTTCCTACCCGAGCACTAACTTGAAGCCCAATCAGGTCGGAGAGACAGTGCTGTACGGAATACCAATCGTATCTTTGGTGATAGACGGCCAGGAGAGACTGTGCCTTGCACAGATATCTAACACCTTATTAAAGCATTATAGCTATAACGAGATACACAACCGGCGCGTGGCGCTGGGCATCACCTGCGTCCAGTGCACCCCGGTCCAGCTGGAGATCCTGCGGAGAGCAGGGGCGATGCCTATCTCATCAAGGCGCTGCGGGATGATTACTAAACGCGAGGCAGAGAGACTCTGTAAGTCATTTCTAGGAGCTCACTCGCCCCCTAAACTTCCAGAAAATTTTGCCTTTGATGTCTCCCATGAGTGCGCCTGGGGGAGTCGAGGCAGCTTCATCCCGGCCAGATACAACAGCTCCAGGGCCAAGTGCATCAAGTGCTCCTATTGCAACATGTATTTCTCTCCAAATAAATTCATATTTCATTCACATCGCACGCCGGAGTCCAAGTACACACAACCAGACGCAGCTAATTTTAATTCTTGGCGGCGGCATCTCAAACTAACAGATAAAAACAGTCCCACAGATATATTGCACGCGTGGGAAGACGTGAAGGCCATGTTCAACGGGGGAAGTCGCAAGAGGACGCTGCCAGGAGGTGGGTCCGGGTCTAGCTCCCCTTTAAAATCACAGGAGCCCAGCCGTCCCCGAGACTCACCCGAGATACCTGCAAAAATCCTCAGCTGCGAGGGCAACCGGGGTGGTATGACGAGCACACGCAGCTACCCGGTCATTCCGGTGCCCAGTAAAGGCTTCGGGATAATGCAAAAGATCCCACCGCCGCTCTTCCCTCACCCGTACGGGTTCCCGGCTTTTGGCCTGTGCCAGAAAAAAGACGACGGTATGATGGGCGAGCAAAGTAAAGCCGGCCTCCCGGGTGTCCTGTGGCCTGCTACCAAGGACAGCGCCTATCACACCTTCCCCATGTTCTGGCCCGCGGCTGGCGCCCTGCCCATGCCTCCGTATCCCCAGACTCAACACAAACCCCCACCAGAGCTGCTGTGTCCTCCCAGGCAGACAGACATGGACATTTCTGAGCACAGTGACCGGAGCACCAACACGTCGAAAGATAGTGCGGTCGATAACGACCGATGCTCCAGTACTCAGTCGCTGCGTAATGAAGATGACAAGTCAGGGGACGAGGGGAGGCCGGTAGAAGGGGTGCCGCTTCCTCCACGGAAAATCAGCTATGTCTCCGCATTCAGACCTGTTATTAAAGACGCTGACTGTATCGCCAAGCTGTACGGTAACAGGGGCGCATACAATGGTTGTCGCACCGGTTACCTATCGCCCGATTTTTTAAGTGAGAGCTCAAGCTACCGCTCCATGTCCCCGTGTGTGGACAGCGAGGGCGAGCCGGATGTGGACGTGGAGACAAACAAAACACAAGACGAGGAGGAGGAGGACTCCCGGCCTCTGTCTTCGGTGTGTCCTCGGACTCCCCCAGCTTTGACACACACTGTTTCACCAAACGATTCTGACTCTAAAGGCCTGCAGGGGAGCAGTCTAGTTGATTCCCAGAAAACCAGCCTGCACGTGGCCCAGTCCTCTGAAAGAGAACTGCAGACCAAGCAGTTATCAGAGAGTCACATAGCTGCGCCTTTTACTGAAGTGAGTGACTTAAAACGCGGGCGATAATTCAAAGCTGTAATTTTTTTTTCCCTGAAGTGTTCTGCAGATTGGGTTCTTTTCTTTTGCGTGTGTGTGTGTACGTTTCAGCAGATAAATGTGTCCTTGTGGGGAAGTTTGTCTAAAACAGTGTAACAGTAACAACAAAATGCATGTTCACATCATTTAGAAAAACAAATCCTATATCATTTCTGTAATAAAATATCTATACATTAATTACAAGTTTTCATTATTCAATTTTAATATTGTTTTACTCCATTATAAATATTTTTACCAAACCTCAAAGAAGTGGTAATTCTTTCTTCTTTAGGTTTACACATCGGAGAGGAGTGAGCTGCAACAAAGGAGCAGTCCGTATCAGTTCAGAGCTGCGAATTACCCGACTGGAGTAGGCCTACTTACAACAAACGGTTAGACACCCCCGCCCCAACCCGCCTTTGTTTAAAAATAAAATAAAATAAAATAGTTACAAAAAAAAATCGAAAAGGGAGAAAAAAAATCACATCGATTTATTTTGTCTTAAGATGAGAGTGCAAGTAAAGAAGAGCCGTCTTCCACAGTGGAGGAGATCGAAACAAAATCTTTTAATGAACAAAGCAGCGAGGAGCACCAGCGAGAGCCCGATGAAGGTAAGTTACACCGAGGTCAGAAAAAAAGGGATTTTTATCTCTTATAAGCTCAAGAGATGCGGGGCTGCATTTTTGCAGAAGAACTTAATTTATATTATGTGTATTCAGGCGAGGACGCGCCAGCCAGAGCTCTGCCAACACAAAGGGACATACAAAGTCTGGCAAAAGGTAAGCTACCTACTGTTAGTCATTATTATTATTATTATTATTATTATTATTGTTGTTGTTGTTGTTGTTGTTGTTGTTTTATTATTATTATTATTATTAAATACAATAAATTATATTTCGCCTAGCCTACATTATCCTAGTGCTTCACATTTCTTTTCCACCACCTATAAATAAGGTATTGCGAGCGATTGCCTTAACGCTACTAAACTTTGCAAATCAAGCAAACTTGAATCAGGTTCAGCATCCTGTCGCTCATCTTCACCTACCTTCAAAGCCCTGGGGCCCTCGTTTTGCTGGAGCGACCTTTAATTAACCATTTGCAGACACTGAATTTAAACTCAATAGGACACCGTCTTAATCTTTCCCCTTTCCTACTTTGCCACATAAATGTGGAGTTTTTTTTGTTTTTTAACTGCAGTGTAGGAAAACCGGCTCTCAATTTTCGGTGTAAATGACAATGATGATGTTGGTGATGATATGCTCATCACTGTCCTATAAAATAGCAAAGTGTCCTAGATGGAAGCTCACGCAAAGGCCCGCATTTTTTTTCCTCCAACATCTTGTGTTTTGTTTGATTTTCAGAAGAGCTACAGAAGCAGCTCTTAGAGCAAGTTGAGCTGAGGAAAAAGCTGGAGCGTGAATTTCAACATTTAAAAGGTAAGCTAACCTCTGCCACAGCGCATGTGGGGGAAACGTTCCTCCTCTGTGTCACCCAGGCCAAAACATGAGCCATAATATATCAAATCCACCTCAGCAGTGGTTCCCATGCGCTGAAGCTGAACTAAATAACTGCTGTTTTATTTATTTATTTACTTTTAATCTGCGCGACTTATTTACGTATTTATTTATTTATGTTGATACACTGAGCATAAAAAGCAACAGAAAAGAAGTTTAGCCTGGAAAAAGTCAGTGTTTGACTGGCTGAAACATGGTCATATATATATATATATATATATATATATATATATATATATATATATATATATATATATATATATATATATATATATATATATATATATATATATATATATATGCGTGTGTGTGTGTGTGTGTATGTCCCATCCACCACAATGAAAAATATTACAGAACATTCCCATCTGCAGTCAATAAATTGAGACCATCTGGATAGGAAACTAACAACTCCAGACTGGCAATGTAAAGATCATAATTTTGAAAATGGAAACTAACCATGTCCAGAAGAAGCAGCTGTGTTGAGGTGCTTAATCAGGTGAATATCAGGTGAAATACGAGCAAAACCACCAGCCACATTTAGACTGAGAGTGCTTTTTAACTTAAAATAATTTCAGAAATGACTATAAATACTCTTTGCTTAAATCTGTTTTATAATGATATGAATATTTGGCAGATTCGTATTAAAATGGAGAATAGGTGTGATGCCCAAAATGTGTGCATTAGCTACTATACAGGTGAAGATTAATTTAATTATGAATTTAATTATGACAAATCTCAGATCTGCAGGAGTTGAAAAGAGAGGACTCTGTAAAGGCAGTTTAATGGCAATGTTTTAGTTTTATTATTATTATGAAAACTTCCGTATATAATCCCGTTTAGTTATATTTATAAAAGAGAAAGAACATCTTGCAGAGTAAAAATGTAGTGGCAAGAGAGTAAAAGTTGTTTATCTGTAATATTAGACACTGTTCTACTCTTATTCCACATTTTCATTCCTAGTACAATAAGCCTGTAACCAGAACAGTATGGTGAGTAAACATTTAACAAAAATGTCTGAGCAGGTCCTCATAATAAACATCTTTAGATTTCTCCTAATATAAAATTCATTCTCTTGAATTTGTTCATTTAACTTTGCATCTTAAAACCATCAGTGGAATCAATATTTCAAGTATATATCAGTTATTTTCATTTACATTTTATAAATGCTTTTTTTTTTTTAATCTTCACAGGAAAACTCGAATTAAAATTTGTGTTTCCAGCTCAAGGCGTGACATGTTGTTGGCCACTATCGATATCCTTGGTTTGTGGCTTTAGCTTGAGAACAGCGCCCTCTACAGGGTGGTCAACTGCCCGACGAGTTTAGCATGCATCAATACAGTTGTTACAAATGTCACCAGTCTCTTAAAAGCCTAAATTTATAAGGAATTTTTGCCTCTTTCTAAACACACATCACCTTTTTTGTTTTGTTTTGTTTTGTTTTGTTTTGTTTTGTTTTGTTTTGTTTTGTTTTGTTTTGTTTTGTTTTGTTTTGTTTTGTTTTGTTTTGTTTTGTTTTGTTTTGTGTGGGGATTGTATGAATATTAAAAATGACAAATATCAGATGTGCAAACTTTGCCTACATAGTATTGTCAGTAACTGTCTGATGTGATAACGGTGGCTACATTAGGCGTTTTCTGACTGTGAAATAATTGTGGCTGGTTTACTGACTCAAATCTTTAATTTGCTTCTCAGATAATTTTCAGGATCAAATGAAAAGGGAGCTTTCCTACAGGGAGGAGATGGTCCAGCAGCTTCACATTGTCAGAGGTGAGAAAAATAAAGCAGAGGGAGCGGACACAGCAGCGCTGCAAGGTGTTTCTGTCGAGGATTTACAGATATTTTTATGGCACGTTTGCCATAGTAAATCACTGATGACAGCCCATATGCTTCATTTATGAGGATTTCTCTGTATTGATATACAAAAATGCGTGAAATTCACTTGAACTGAACCCGATTTTTCTGTCTGTTTTAGGTTACTTTATGAACGCAAAAGAGATGCAGAGTGTTTAAAATTAAAGTAGTAGAGAAAGTTGAAAGGTAATTGTGGATGGACAGGCTATTTATTTAATGCCTCACTGTCACACATGTAGTCCACAGCCTCTTAAAACGTTTGTCACTTTTTTTTTAGCAGCGTTGAATCATATCACGAATCAATCATGTCATCATTTAACAGAGTAAATGTGTTTAACTTTGTCTTATGTGGGTCTAGTAAGTAAATATTTAAACAGCAGCAGCCTCTGTGATTCCCAGCAGGATGATTTACACTCACATGCTCGTACACTATTGACTATTTGATCTCCTTCTTCATAGAAGCTCACGACGCTTTACACCATTTCTCCTGTAAGATGTTAACTCCTCGCCACTGCACCGGATCCTGTACCTTCAAATCCCCTCTGCTACCACCGTGAATCAGCCACAGGGGCAAAAGGACACATCTAGAACCTCTGTTTAAAAAAACAAAAACAAAAACCAAACCACAGGAAATAAAAACCTCCATGGACACTCTGAGCCAAGCTGAAAGTAGTCTAAAGTGTAATTACCTGTAATATTTAAAAAAAAAAGAAAAAAAAAGTGTATACCCGCCCTCAGCGTTTATGTATCTCGCATAGTGATTTGTTTTATCGAAATTATACCATTGATTATTATTATTATTTGTGGCAAAGTGCAATGGCGTTGTATGTATTTTGTAAAGGTGGGTTATTGTTTCTTCATCTTCTTCTTCTTCTTCTTCTTCTTTTAAACTGTCAACATTAGCAGCTTTGACTGGTCAGTTCATTGCTCCTTCACCTCTCGGTATTGTAAATAAGCCTACTAATTTTAATGTGTTCTTCCATGCAGGCCAGTAGCTTATTTTGGATGTTATGCACTTTAAAATGAGTGGTGGAAATTACTCCAGATTTACCCATTTAAAAAAAACAAACGCCGCATATTTATTTCTGTAGCGGTCAAACTATGCCTATTTGTTGTTGGAGATCTGAAAAACACAGAAATTAGTAGGCTGAATTAGTGCATCTGCGACCTTGTAAGCAGTGACATATCCCATTAAGAATAACCTATTCCTCCATGTAACATTTGTTTTCGGCGCTAATGAATAAATCATTTTATTTAAAGAAGTGTGAATTATTCTGCCAGCACATTTACCATTTTTACCTTTTGGATTCGAACAAATTTTAATTATTACTATTATTTTTGCAAGCAATTAATCCACACATGGCCCCATGAGCCGATATTCCTAATTTCGCAAAGACCAACTTATGTGAGCGCACCTTTCACCTTTGTGAATGAATGAATGAAGCTATACGCTGTAACCTTTATTAAATAACTGTTCATGGGGAAAAAAATAATACCATATGTTAAAACAGCTTCCTGCATGCGCAAAACAAGCTACTCGCGGCTATTTTGAGAATGTTTGTTTAGTTAATCGACGACTGATACAGTCATCCTGGAGCCCAAGAAGACATCTTGAAATGATCAGTTATTTAGTTATCTATAAATAAAATGATAAGACGAGGGGATTCCCACGTTTACATTTCCAGTATTAATTGCGTGTCACTAACTTACTTTTAAGGATCAAATATTGTTAGTGTCAGTTGACGAATCAAATAAAAGATTCACTGTTTCAATTGTAACATCAGTAAAATGGAAACATGAAACATGCATCGTAACCCTACTCGCGACCCGTTTATCTTTGTGCACAGCAGAGCAAAATACACCAAGTAAACTAAGATTTGAGGAGCGCGCTGCTTTTGTTCAGAGCAATTTGTGATACCCCTCTGTAGTGGTTTTGTATTGCAGGAGCGCCCCCTACTGTGCTCTGCGGAGAAAGAAAACTGAACTTTTTTTTTTTTTTAATCTCGTCCTTGAGGAGTCTGTTGCGCCTGCGCACCCAGTGTAACAAGATGGCGGAGAGTGCGGAACTGAAGGTAAAGGCAGCATCTGCGTTAGCTTAACAAATAGATATTTCACGCACTAAGGTTTGAATTTCAGGTGGTAGCGCCGTTGGTACTTAACAGCAGACACCCGAAGAGTGTTGTTATGAAAGCTTATGATAAGAAAAAAGCAGAGCAGAAAAGAGTAGATACACAGTTAGCTGACGAGCTAGCTCGCTAGCACTAGCTTTGTTATTGTTGCAGACTCTGCATTAGGCTGTGTCTGTGGTTCACCTGTACACAAATAAAGCCGGATGTGGGCTTTTGCAAAAGGTGAAGCTAATATTCCTGTCAGCGTGTTAAAGCCACTGGTATTGTTGTGTTAGCCTCATAGCTTTATCAGTAGTTCACCGTTTGGACCCCAGTGTGTGTTAAAGATGGGCTCTGTCTATTCCCTGGAAATCGAGTACAGGTTAACTTGGATTCGCGCTACTTTTTACATCCAATCTAGCAACAAACAAACACTGTCCACACTTGCGTTGTTGTAATCCAATCCGATTTGTGTTCAGACACGAGTTAAATGTAATGAAACACAAGATGTTACAGCATAGACTCAACACAAGAACATAAGTGGTTGTACAATGTAATGTGTCATAATACAGTGGGAAATTACAAGGGATATTATCCCTGTAAATTACTTAAAATGGAGTTTTACCCCCTCTTTGTCTCAGAGGTGGTCATTCAAGCTTGTAGTGTTGTTTGTGTCATTCTAAAATATCTCATTCAAAAAATTAAAATAAGGCCGTGTAATATTGACAACTGCATTGTCAAACATTATCAGTGTAAAATCAACGACTCTGATGCTGTCTCAAATGGTTTCTGTAGTGGTTTCCATTATTTTGTACAGCTAACCATGTCCACATCCTGTTTTACCACATGCAGCGTGCGCTGATGTGTTATGATTTAACAATAGAAAGAAGTTGCTGAGTTTAAAAATGTGTATTTGTGCATCTAACCTAAACCCTTTCTCTACCAGGGTCATCTCAGAGTGGCTGTGTTTACCTAACAAAAATCTCAATGTTTAGGGGTGGACGTTGCTAGCAAAGGATTTATTAAAAAAGCAGAAGACATGATTTAATAGTAATATTTTAATTGATAAGAGGTTTTTATTTCTTCATGTCAGATTAGAGATTTTGGTTTGTTTTTTTTTTAAGTTATAGATCTTTTCTTCCTCACTCTTCATCTTTCACCAGCAAATGGTAATGAGCCTTCGAGTTTCTGAGCTCCAAGTGTTGTTGGGATATGCGGGACGGAATAAGCATGGGCGCAAACATGAACTTTTGACCAAAGCTCTCCACCTACTCAAGGCTGGTTGCAGTCCTGCAGTGCAGATGAAGATCAAAGAGCTCTACAGGCGGCGCTTTCCAACTAAAATGGTTTCGCCAGTGGACCTTGCACTTCCCGGTGTTCATGCTGCAGCCAGCTTGCCCACTGGCCTCGCCCAGCTGGGATTTGACAGCCACGGTTCCCCATCACCACTGCTGCCTGTTTCTTTACTCGGGCCTAAACATGAGCTGAGTCTGCCTCACCTTCCCTCTGCTCTGCACCCTCTACACCCTGATGTCAAGCTCCAGAGATTGCCATTCTATGATGTACTGGACGAGCTGATAAAGCCAACCAGCCTGGGTGAGTCCACAACTTCCTGTTCAGCTGTGTTTAGTGATAACACCTTTCCATTGTGTGCATAGTTTCTGTAGGTTTCCCCACTGACTCTGTGTTTCTGGTTTCTTTTTCATAGCTTCAGACAACAGTCAGCGGTTCCAGGAAGCATGTTATGCCTTTGCATTAACACCACAGCAAGTTCAGCAGATCAGCAGCTCCATGTAAGTGAGAAAGCTTCTTGGTACATTCGGCTAGTTAAACAGATGAGAAGGATGATTAACTGTCACTATGAAAGCTTTATCGCTATTTACATTTTTATAATCTGACATCAGAGAAAACAGAGTCATCCCTGTATTCTGTGTTAAATGTGGCTTCTTTTTGAATTCTTCAGGGACATATCTGGGACCAAATGTGACTTTGCTGTTCAAGTCCAGTTAAGGTATGACTAAGATACCCCTTTTCTTTTGAGCATCTCTTTAAATCAGTGGGATGTGGTGTGAGCAATGGATCTGTTTTTAGCTGCTCTCCATTTTGAATCAGCCAAAAATAGTAATGTCACATGAAAAAAAGTTTAGAGAAAAAAGAGCAACTGTGCACACGTCCAGACAAGCCTTTCTTTTAGCTGACGGAACAAAAAAAAATGGGAAGGGGTCTGCAAGCTAACTGGCTCCAAGTAATAATTGAATTTTTAAAACATTTATGTACAAGCAACATTTTGATTCAAAGGCTTGTCAAGAGCAAATCGCACAAGGAAGCTCATGCAGATGTAAACACTGCGTGTGTATGAATGTTTTTAAGGATGAAATCACTGAACAAAAGTGACGGTTTTGTTTAAAGTGTTTGTCTAGTCTTTTTCTTTTCAAGTTTAAGAAATTAAAACCTCAACCTGTTAATTATTATCTTGGTTATAATTAATTATAAATGACAAGGATAAGAATTGAGTTGAATTGCGATGAGGTCAGATTCTCAAATGAACAATGAAGGATACAGGGCATGTTTTTCTCTTGGAGGCTCAGGGTCTTGTTTATATTCACAATGGACATGAGGAATTACAAAAATAACTGGAGTAAAGGACAAAAATATTTGGATGCGGACACATTGTTACCACACTGAATGTTAAAATTACATTGGCTTCAAAGAATAAATAAATTACATAAAACCATTTAGCCAGTCTAGCCTATAAGTTTTCTCAAGCCAGCCTATGAGAGAGAATATTTAATGATACTTAATTTAAAAAAAAGTGATGAATGACCTCCGTTAAAAAGTGCTCTCCTGTATCATAGATGGAGATGGCTGTACTTGACACAACTGAAATCCTAAAATAAGCAAGAAAGAAAGCCAGCCTTTTTATCAAAGTGGTAACTGAACAGAAACAAATTGTTTGCCATTTGTCCCTCAACATCTGAACTTAGCCTCGATGCAATTCATTTTCTCTATTTTCAGATTTTGCTTATCAGAGACGAGCTGTCCCCAGGAGGACCATTTCCCCCCAAATCTGTGCGTGAAGGTGAATGGAAAGCCCTGTAATCTTCCGGTGAGTCCACAGCATTTGTTGTTTGCTTGTCATAGAGCATTTTTAGTGTTTAATAGCAAGATTGTGCGTCGTTAAGTTTGTTGTTTTTGTTTGCAGGGCTATCTGCCACCCACCAAAAATGGAGTTGAACCAAAAAGGCCCAGTCGCCCCATTAACATAACGCCTCTTGTCCGACTGTCCACCACAGTCCCTAACACAATTGTGGTGTCATGGACTTCAGAAATTGGGAGGGTAAAAACACTGGATCATAATATTTAGAAAACTTTAAACAGATGTGAAAGCCTGTTTAAACTAATGTTCTCTGAAGTTGTGAGGAGGACATGAACCATCAGCGTGACTTGCTTTGCTTATTATTTCTTCTTTTGTCAGTGTTTTTCCATGGCTGTGTATTTGGTCAGACAGCAGTCGTCAGCAGTGTTGTTGCAAAGACTACGGGCCAAAGGAATCAGGAACCCTGACCACTCAAGGGCTTTGAGTAAGTAATCACTTTATTTGGTGGTAAATGCAAAGAACTGGATTTGCCATTAGCTGCAAGAAGGAAATTTAAGAATCTCATGTTTCATGTATAGTCGATCTACTACATTTTTCTAACTGGTTTGAGCACATAGTCTAAACATAGGACCTTTTAAAAAAAAGGAACCGAGTTTGGTAAAGGTACTTAGTTCATTAGACATTCCCTGGAAAAGTCCCTTTGGTTATTTGTTTGAACAAAAGCTGGTTGCTCCACTGCAGCTTTACACAGCTTACATTTTCTGCATCATTTTTTTGTATTGCTTTTTGTATGTGGGGCTCTGCAGTAATATCAGAGTAATTCTCTTTACACATGTTTCTTTCAAGGATTACAGATGAGTGAAAGACAGATGAATGCAGTTTACTAAGTTTGGGGATCCTTTAAAACAAATCCACACACTTCACATGAGAGGTCCCGTACTAAAGGTTTTTAAATTTTTGGATTCAGTTTAGTTCAGTTTCAGTTAGTTTCCGCACAGGGATGGCTCGTTTCAGTTTAGTTTTTGTTGTTTAAAATGATTAGTTTCATCATTAGCTTTGTTTGTTTGCTTATACTTCAAGTATAGTTCAAAGTAGTGAGATCACAGTTGTTTCTACAATACAGACTCTTTTTGAAGGCAGTTGACTCTCAGCATTCATCTGGTCTCAGTAAATCTATGTAGCAATCTCATGCTTGTTGTCTATTTGACCACAAAAAAAAAACTGAAGACATTTCCTCTATTTGGATTTATCTAGGTTAGTTTTGTATGTACACTGTGTGGTTTCAATACATTTCTTTTTCCTAGTAGTTTTAGTTTTTCATTTAATTCTAGTAAACTGTAATGACTGTAATAATTAATCTTTTGCTTCTTCCTTCTTACAGTTAAAGAGAAGTTGACAGCTGATCCAGAGAGTGAGATTGCTACCACCAGTCTACGAGTCTCTCTCCTGTGTCCTGTAAGTGCTGTTCACTACTATCCTTCTTGTTTTTAAGTTACTTGTTAGCCTGTTATTAGACCTGAGGTTTTCAGTATTTTGCTATAAAGTGGTAGGGGGCTGTGCTTTCAGGGTTTCTCCCCATGTTTCATACTGTATTAGTTGCTTATTTAAAACTGATCAATTTCATTTAGTCATGTGACATGACATTTATCTTTTTTTTTTTTCTTTTAAGTTGGGGAAGATGAGACTGACAATCCCCTGCCGAGCAATAACATGTTCACACCTCCAGTGCTTCGATGCTACACTTTATATCCAAATGAATGAGAAGAAGCCAACATGGGTGTGTCCAGTCTGTGACAAGAAGGCACCATATGAGCACCTAATTATTGACGGGTGAGCACAGTTCTTCCTCTGTGCTGGTGCGGTTTCAAACTCTAATGTTTAAAGTAAAGTTGAACTTTACGTGTAGCATGCCTAACAGTTTGGTATGATGTAGTCAGAAATATTCTCCTTTCTCTGCTTTGTGAGAAATGTTGATCCAGTTGACTTATGACCAGAAACATGCAGCTCCTTAAGTCAAGAGAATGGGTGGAGCAAGTTGGGTGGGTGGATGTTTCTGATCAGACAGCTTCAGCAAAAACGGATCCAGTCATCTGGCTATAAAGTTAAACTTGTCTTAACTTCAACATCATGTATTTCTGTTTTTAACAGGATAATCCTGCAGCTCGCCTGAAAATGATCATGATGAATAGTAGTAAAATTGCATTCTGGAAAAACAGCATGTCATTTGATAAGCAATCAAACTAAAACTTTTTAAGCCTAAACATTCTATGTTTGGTTTGTATTTTACTGTCTCCTGACTACCTCAAACAGTAAGCCCACTACATCAGAGCTGCTCATGTTTTTTTGGTTTTAAACACAGCTGTTTCTGGTCTGAACACTTGGACAAGGATTTACAATAATAGAAATCCTTGTTTATATTTATTTGGTGTCAGTTGCTCATAATGAGTCACAGCTGTACTGTAATTTTGAAATTTGGTTTTTAAGTGATTTTGAAGTACTAAAGCTTATTTGAATGGTATTGGAATGGCTTGTTTTTACAGGTTGTTTATGGAAATCTTGAATAGCTGCTCTGAGTGTGATGAAATCCAGTTCAAAGAAGATGGAAGCTGGGCCCCTATGAGGTCAAAGAAAGAAGTGCAGGAGGTGGCTGCTTCCTGCAATGGTGTAGACAGTGGTATGTCAGATGATTTCATCTCCAATCTTCCCTCTAATCTGGGAGCGCAGTCTAACTTTACTGTTTCCTTGTAGATTTGTCTCGAACAGACACACATGAGCAAAAACGGGGGTCTTCTAATGACAACTGCAAGAAAGTAGATGTGATCGATCTGACACTGGACAGCTCCTCAGAGGACGAGCTAGATGACGAACCACATCCTAAAAGGGCCTGCCCCTCGCTATCACCCGTCTCTCCACCTTCAAACAAAGGGTAATTCATTGAACTGCAAATCAGGAAGTGAGATAACTGTAAAAAGTAGTTTGGGTTGTCTGTCTGCTTTTGTCCCTAAACATGTGGGGGTGTTTCCTCTCAGAGTACTAAACCTGCACAGCCAGGCCTCACCAGTGACCAGAGCTCCCAGCATGCCACCCGTGGAGACCAGTTACATTCCTCCCCCACCACCTCTTATCCAGGATTACCGCCACTACTATCACACAGCCAGTGACCTGCCAGGTAGGCCTATCAATTTCTCTAAAGGATAGGTTTTGAATTTTCTTACTGCTGCCATAGCATGTCCATGAGTACACTATTGCCAAAAGTATTCACTCACCCACCCAAATCATTGAATTCACGCGTTTTAATCACTTCTATGGCCACAGGTGTATAAAATCAAGCACCTAGGCATTCAGACTGCTTCTACAAACATTTGTGAAAGAATGGGTCGCCCTCAGGAGGTCAGTAAATTCCAGCATGCTACCGTGATAGGATGGCACCTGTGCAACAAGCCCAGTTGTGAAATTTCTTCACTACTAATATTCCACAGTCAACTGTTATAGGTAGTATAACAAAGTGGAACTGATTGGGAATGACAGCAACTCGGGGACGATGGTGTGGGATTGTTTTTCAAGAGTTGGGTTCAGCCGCTTAATTCCAGTGAAATGAACTCTTGAAGCTTCAGCATGCCAAGACATTTTGAACAATTTCATGCTCCCAACTTTGTGGGAACAGTTTGGGGATAGCCCCTTCCTGTTCCAACAGACTGTAAACCAGGCCTTATCGTCCAACATCTGTGTCTGACCTCACAAATGCTTTTCTGGAAGAATGGTCAAAAATTCCCATAAAAACACTTCTAAACCTTGTGGAAAGCGATGCGGGGACATTTTTTCTCTAGTCGGCATTTTCTGTATATAACAGCTGTGCATACGATATGATCAATAACAGGCACAGCGCTGATTAGGTGCCCCTGTGCTCCCTCATCTCCCCTCCTCCTGTCGCCCCCCACCACCACACACACACAAACAAGGCGCTCCACCGCACGCTTTCAAGAACGCGCTCAATCGCGACTGTTCATTTGAATCGTGCTAGCATCTGACGACAGGTAGCTAAAGATGGAGAGGCAAAAAAGAGGGCTCTCTGGGACAGAAAACGGAAGAGGGAGTAAGATAAAAATGTAGTTGGGATGAAAAAAAGCTTTTCAAAGCGGTTTAACGACAGTCTGTAAGTTATGTATAGCTTAAGTTATTAGTAGTAAAATAGCAGGTCACTGTTCTGTGTGCTGTACTTACAAAATGTGGGCTAAAAATGTGTCCACATACACCTCAGAAAGTATATAGCTGCGCCCTGCCTATAAACTAAGAATGGGATTGTAACACGTGTGCAGGCAGACGAGCAAATACTTTTGGCAGTATAGTGTATGTTGAACTCAGTCACATGACTACCACGATGAATATACCTACGTGATTTGTCTGAACGCCCCTTTTAGCAAAAGCTTATTTGGGGCATAGAGACAGGACTGGGGATAGTGTTGATGTCTTACAGATGTTTAATAAAAAAAAATTGTATTACAAATTCTCAGTGTAAGTAATTCACTGGGGAAGGTGTTTACTACTTAAAATTTTTACCCTTAAATACTAGTTTCCAATAAATACATGTTTACACTACATATCTTTAAAGAACAAATTTGTTTTTGTCACACTCCAAAAGAGGGGGTTGTTCTTCTATCATTAAGAGTCTGATAAAAAAGAACCGAAAAGAGCATGGACTCTTTGGGTTGCTGACAATATTTTCTGATGTTGGAGTGGTTAATAAAAAAGATATTCAAATTCCTTCTGTAAAAACCTTCAGTTCTATGTGTCAACATATTGAAACAAGAATTTAGAAAATGGCAGATTTCTGTTCTGGGAAATATTGTGTGTAATATTGCAGCTATATACACTTAAAATAAAAAACTGGGGAAGTTTCACAGTGATGCTTCTGTTGGTTAAATGATTTACCTGTAATGACTCCAAACCTTTGAACACAGATGTTTTCTGCTTGTGAAATCAGTTAGTGGCTGTAAATACTGGCTGTGTAAACTTAAAATGAAATAATTTGAGTCTTTTGTTTTGTTTTGTTTTTGTTTTCTTACAGATCAAAATTTCTTCTCCTTCCTCCAAGGTGACAATCAGGTACATTTACTCATTTTAAAAATGTCTGAAACAGCAACTACAAATCCACCTAAATAATTATAAACATTTTCGATAAGACAAATGTACATCACATAATTAGGGAAATTTAGATATGATTTTTCTTATTCAGGGATATCAAAATCAAAATTAAGTTTTATTTACTGCTGTCGGTGATTTGTACCTACAGCAACTTGAGATGACTCAACACCTCTCACACATACTTAATTCAAATAGCACTTTAGTAACTTATCAACTTAATAATAAATAACACCTGGCAGGTGTAGCCTGAGTAAGTCCAGTGTCAAATGTGAGGTTCCTTGAAAGAGCGGTTCTCATATTTCAGGTAAAACTTGTTTTCTGTTATGCTTCGTTGATGTCTTCATGTGTGGCATTTAGCAGTTATTTCTGTAAACTGTAACTAATGAAAATAACCTGGTTTACACCCTTCCCTTTAAACTGCACAACACTCTGCCAGCACATCGCTTACACACAGCACCATCCACTACAGGGAAACAGCCCGTTGACATTTGGGCACAAAACGGACGTTCACAAAAGTAACGCCATTTGCCATTTTGTTTCTATCTTTAGCTGTCAGCTGATTCACTGTATATATTGTTAAAGCAGTGCCCATTCCAAACAGACACATATGTTACCAGGGTGTCTTAAGGTTAAAACGTGGCTCTCTGTTTTGAAGAAATTCTCCCGACTCAGGAGTGTCGTGAAGTTTTGTGACTGTAGTACCTGAAGCCGAAGGTTATTTCACTAGGCTGCAACATATTTCTGTACAGTAAGCTTGACCTTTAACAGTCACTTTTCTTTCTCCTGTTAGCATTACAATATGGTGATGGCTGCTGCAGCAGCTGCATCAGCTTCAGCCTCAGAAGATCACGACCTGCTCCTAAACCGTTACCTGCCCTACAGCTCCCCTCAGCTCTTACGGGAGCAGCCAGGAACCCCTGCAAACAGCACATTGGCTGCTACCAATGGAGGCAGCAACAGTGGCAGCACCAGTAGTTTGGTGTCGTCCAGCAGTCTGCGGGACCGCGACAAAGACCGGGAGCGAGACAGAGACAGGGACAGCCATGCCATTTCAGGATTATCAAGGTCCTCCATGGAAGCAGCAGCAGCTGCAGCAGCCATTTATGGCTCTATATCTGACATTATCTCTCTTGACTAGATCCACTCAGAACTGAAAGACAAGGGAGACATCCAGAACAGGAGTTCTTTGTAAATACAGAAGAGGAAGATGAAAGAATACAGTGCTATGTACAGAGAGGAAAATCTATTTTCAATTTTACTTATCATATGTATATAAACTTAGGACGCTTCCTGTCCAGTGAGTTACTTCAGTTGATATTTTTCTGTGAATACTGAAGACTTTTTCACACCTCTTCATGTGGTCCTTCGATTAAATTGTACCTTTTGTACCTGGTTTTTACAGTTTTTTTTCAATATTTCATGTCAATGGCATTATTTCAGTATACATGCACAGAACACAGTGGGGTCGCACCTCATGGAACGTGATATTCAGAATATAAAGAAAATGGGCATTGCTATAGATGTACAAAAGGCAAGTCACAGCAAAACAGGAAAATGGGTAACACTTCCTTTCTTTTCTAAATGGCTTTATTTCTGTCAACATGCTGTGGGCAGCAGAAAGATCTGGCCATTTTTTGCCATCACTGTAGTTTTTGGGGGGGGGGTTTCAGTAGGACATTCATGCTGTGGTCATTATTTTAAAGAATTATTTATGATGTAAGTTATGTTGTATGTGTGCGTTTAGTTTTTTTTCTTTTAAGAAGCATTCCCTTATGCCTCTAGGAACTGTTGCCACTAGAAAAGCAGGAGTAAATGCTAGATCCGTCTGTTGTCACAAGTGCTCTCTTTTCCTCCTAGCTTCTTTAACTCAAACAGGAACAATGTTTAATTGTTCAGACTGTACCTGGATGACATATAAATTGGGAGACGTCAGTATTGTAAGACAACACTTTTGTTGTGTGAATGAAGGGCACAGGTCCAGCAAGAACCACTATTGGACCTTTTTATATAAATCTGAGATTTGCAATATTGTGTATTTTTTTCTGTTAAAAGTGTAGCTGTTTTACTTTGCATATTATATTCTTTAAAACATGCACAGAAAACAAAGAATTTGAGAGTTGATATTGATAAATTTCTGTTCTGCTTTCAAGGCGAGACTAGTTTCTGGTCCACTTGAAGTGAATTCTTATGGTTGAAAGGTGTAAAACTGTTCACTGAGTGCAAGTGGATGATATACATTTCATTGGGTCTTCATGTTTGATTTTAGCACTTCTGTTTTTTTGTTTTGTTTTGTTTTTTTTACAGATAGTCTGTGTGGAGCAGTGAAGTGTTACAGTTCGCACTTGAGTAGTTTTCCGCTTTGTGTGTGTCTGCAAATTACCTGAAAGCTCACCTGTTTGAGTGCTATGCTGTTCCCTTGTGAGGCCACAGGACACAGCCTTTTTTTTTTTTTTTTTTTTTTGGATGTTTAATGTATTTACAACAGCCTCTAAGATAACTGTGATAGAGCTTAGACTTTGAGTGAATCACAACATGCATTTTGGCCCAGAAGTTGAAATCATTGACATTATAATGGACGCCTTCCTTGTTCCTTTATTTTATTTGACTTGTGCTTACAATTAGAGTTATTTATTATCATATATATTTCCAGCATTTGTTTGATTCATGGAAATGTATTGCTGTCATTGTATGTGATTATTTCTTTTGTAATTATATAATTAATGCTATTTAAAGATGTCATTGTTGCTTGACATCCATTGTAACATTTTCTGTTTGTCTGTTTTGCTATCAGATGATGTCAATAACTCAATAGAAGCTTTGATCATTTTGAACGGCTGCAAGGTCTACTGTGCTGTTTGACATTTGTAAGAATTAAACCAATAAGAGAAGGTGCATGTTTTGTAGATGGTGTGAGGACAGCTGCATTTGCTTCTCTTTAGCTTCTGAGGACATTCAGTATAAAAAACAAACACACTTGGTTGAATGTGAACAGCATCAATCTAACGTCTCTTAAGTCTGAGCAGCAGCATAGGTGGAGCACTTAAAAGAGGTCTGTATTGTTGATGCAACAGTTTTTCAACATTGAGATTTTAGGTTATAAAAGGATAAAGCTACATAATTTTATTGGCAATTAATAGAATGATAAAAAGCAACGTTGTATATGTTTGCTTTGGGGGGATGGGCTTGGGGAATCCCAGTGTTATAATGATTAAATTTAACTAGGAGTGAGAACACTTAAAAAATAAAAAACAACTGAAATTATATTTATGTACTTAAAAATAAAATACACAGGAAATGTCACTTTTTAAGTCTTTCTCAACTTGGTTGAGTATGTAAACCCAACAAACCAGCACAGTCTTTGTGCATATGTTTTTGCAGTCTGCGTGGCTGAGTCCACTCCCCTGTTGTGTTTACAATATAAAGTAGTTTTATTTATTCTGTATGTCCTGCAGGGTGTTTTTTCTTTTCTTTTTTTGTTACTGCAGTTGACTTGGACAGGTGACCACTCTTGTCATGGGGCTATCACAGAGAGAGAGACAAACAACCATTCAAGCTCACATTCACACCACGCATGTCTTTGGATTGTGGGAGGATGACAGAGTACCCAGAGGGAGCTCACACAGGTACAGGGAGAGCATGCAAACTCTGCATAGAAAGGCCCTAGCCTGAATTTGAACCCAGGACCTTCTTGCTTTGAGGTGATCATGCTGCCCTTAATAATATACACTGCTCAAATCAGGAACACTTTTAATCAGAGTGTAGCATCAATTTAAACTTCTGGGATATTGATCTGGTCAGTTAGGTAGCAGAGGGGGCTGTTAATCAGTTTCAGCTGCACAAGAGGGGTAAGAATGAGACAACTCCCAAAACAGGAATTGTTTTATAGGTGGAGGCCACTTTTCTGACAGTTTTTTCACTAGTTCTGCATTTGCCTAGGGTCAGTGTCACTACAGGTACAGGCAATACCTGGACCCTACAGAGCTGAACAGGACCATAGAAGGTCCTTAACCCATCAGGAGGACCGATATCTGCTCGTTTGTGCTAAGAAGAACAGGATGAGCACTACCAAAATGACCTCCAGCAGGAGATCTGGAGAAGGAGTGTAACATAGCTCATGATGGCCAGTTTGGTGGTGAGTCAGTGATGGTCTGGGGAGGTATATACATGGAGGGACACACAGACCTCTACAGACCAGGCAACAGAACCCTGACTGCTATAGTCAGACCCTACGCTGGTGCAGTGGGTCCTGGGTTCTTTGTGGTGCATGACAATACCCGGCCTCATGTGGGGAGAGTATGCCAGCACTTCCTGGAGGATAAAGGGACTGATACCACTGACTGTCCCCCACCCTCGCCTGACCTAAATCCAATAGAGGACCTCTGGGACATTATGCTTTGGTCCATCCAGTGCTGCCAGGCTGCTTCTCAGATTGTCCAGGAGCTCAGTGATGCCCAGGTCCAGATCTGGGAGGAGATTCCTCCAGGACACCATCTGTCATTTCATTAGGAGCTTGCCCCATCATTGTCAGGCTGACATACAAGCACACGGGGGCCATACAAACTACTGAGTACCATTTTGAGTTGCTGCAAATTAAACGGACTAGCCTGTTGCATTATTTTTTTTTCACTTTGGTTTTCAGGGTGTCTTTGAATTCAGCCCTCTCTAGGTTAATCATTTATATTTCCGGCAAATGATGTGACACCCTTTCATTCCTGATATATTACCTAGTCCATTCCATTGAAATCTGATGTGTTTCCAAAGTGTTCCTTAATATTTTTTTTGAGCAGTGTATATTATTTGGCAGGTGGCTCTGTCATACAGATAAATTTTATTATAGAGTGCATGTGGTATAAAAGATTTCCTGTATCTCTTTGTGGTAGTGGAGCTGAATCAGTCTGTTAGAGAAGATGCTCTGCTGCTTGTCCAGTAAATGGTGCAGAGGATGATCAGGATTATCCATGATGGATAACAGTATGTTCGGTGACCTCCTCTCCACCTCAGCTTTAATTCTCCATCATTTAGCTGCATATGTTAAAGGATCTCAGCTTCCTTAGGAAATAGAGCATGCTCAAAAACATTTTGTATACAGCCTTTGTGTTGGACTTCCATTTCAGCCTGTTGTTAATGTGGATGCCCAGGTATTTGCACTCCTCTACCACATTGTTATCCTGTCCCAGGATAGACATGAGTCATATAGATGTTCTCTTCTTTGTGAAGTTGATCAACATTCAAAAGCAGATGATTTCTTCCAGAACTCTCACAAAATTATCCACTAGCGAGTGAACCTGTCCATCACTAATACATTAATACATCCAACCACTGCAGAATTGTCCAAGTATTTCTGTAGGTGCCATTGCTCAGAGTTATGAAACTCTGAGATGTGCATGGTGAAGAGAAAATGAGACAGCAGCACTGTCAGCTGTGGAGCTCTTGTACTGCACATCACCAAATCAGACAGTGCACTGCCCAATCAGTGACCTCCTTTCCACCTGCCCTCTTCCAGATTTTTTTTTTTTAAGGGAAAAAAGCTATCCAAACATACCTGGCTCTGTGTGAAAAAGTAATCATGAATTAACTGTGATTAACCACATTTTTTGGAAAGCTGAGTTCAATTTCTCTAGTCACGCCCAGGCCCAATTAATGCCAGACGTGCTGAATTAAGAACCTGTTTGAAGTAGGCTAATATAGGCTAAAAGATCTCAAAAATCAACACACCATGCTACAATCAAAAGAAAACAATGAGAAACAAAGTCAGTGACGTCTATCAGTCTGGAAAGGGTTTCAAAGCCATTTCTAAGGCGTTGGGACTCCAGTGAACCACTGTGAGAGCCATGGAGAAAACTTGGAACAGCGGTGAACCTTTCCAGGAGTGACCAGCCTACCAAAATTACTCCAAGAAGAAACAAACTGGGCAAAAATGACATCCATGGGAGAGTTCCGAGGAGAAAGCTACTGCTGACCAAAAAGGCTCATCTTACATTTGCCAAAAAAAAAACCCATCTTGATGACCTCCAAGAATTTGGGGAAAATACTCTGTGAACTGACGAGAGAAATGCGGAACTTTTTGGAAGGTTTGAGTCCCGTTACATCTGGCATAAAACTAACAGCATTTCACAAAAAGAACATCATGCCAACAGTCAAACATGGTAGTGGTAGTGTGAGGGTCTGGGGCTGATTTATTGCTTCAGGACCTGGACGACTTGACTTGAAAATCCTGAAGGAGAAGGTCCACACATCAGCTCAGCACATTCAAGTTATGGAGCAGGAAAATCATGGGAAACACACCAGCAAGACCACTTCTGAACGGCTCCCAAAAAAGTCTGGTCAAAGTCTGGACTTAGCCCTTTATAGGGCGAGTAACTATTAAGTTGGCATGTTGTAATATTCTAAAAATACATGTTCCTTTCACCATATGTGTTTTCTTCTTGTACTTTTTATATGTATACTTCTTGGATTTTTTTTTTTTTTACCACTTACAGGCTAGGAACCAAATATGGTAACCTCATAGACCTTGATTTTCTACATGAAAATTAAACATTTGCTTTGGCATCTCAAACTGACTTTAAACAGGCCATTCATGCTGGAAAACCATCAAATGGCAGTCCAAAGACATGGAATTAGTGGGATTAGGTTAACTGGTGATTATAAATGGGTGTGAATGTGAATGGTTGTCTGTCTCTCTGTGCCAGCCTGTCTAGGGTATGCCCTGCCTCTCACCCTATGGCAGCTGACATAGGCTCTGGCTGCCCCCTCTTCCCCACAACCCTGAAAAGGATTAAGTGGAAGAAGATAGATGGATGCATGGAGTGCAAAACATAAGAAATCATAAGGGGCGGCAAATACATTGATATTGTGGGCCCACTTAACTATACTGAACTTCTGAAATCCTGCTTTCGGCAGTTATCCTCACACTATTTTGATAATAATACTCCTTCCTTCCACCCATTTCTTCCGCTTATTCTCTCTGAAACATAAGTTACACCGAACTTTAATGAACACAAAATAAAAATGATATAAAACCACCATTCTTTGGATGACACTAATCAGTAGCACCCTTGTGTGCCAGCCAAACCACGGCTCTGTCTCAGAGGGCAGACCTAGTTGTTTTTTGGCTTAAAGCCGTTTCATGACATTGTTTAGCTAGCATTTTACTTTTTTGTTTGTTTTGTTGTTTTTTTTTAACAAGTATTAGCGCTTAAAAAACTCCAGCAGAAGACATAAACGCGTAAGGTAAATGAGAAAGAGAGAGAGAGAAAAACACGTTTCGTATTCACTGTCAATTATGGTATGGCTTGCCATAGTTAATGGTTGCATGTTTAGTCGGGGCAATAAAGCGTCATCGCGTCGGTCATGACGTTATTAGAAAGCGGCGCCGCTGCAGACTGGAATGGGAGCTGGCGATTTTTCCCATATTTTGATAGTTTAATCCGTGAATGGCGCCGAAACAGGACCCGAAACCTAAATTTCAAGAAGGTAACTGTTTGTTTCCTTCTTGCTCTGTTACACTTGTGGCAGCGGCGGGTGCTGGAGTCGCTGGAAAGCTCCAAAATGTCAGTTGGTTATTGATCGAAACAAACAGCTAGCCTCATTAGCGCTCATTGTTGATGTGAACACAAAACGGGTTTCAGGCGGGTCTGTTCGCCGCTTTAGCGGTTTATTTCGTTCTGTCATTACTACGCAGAACAATGTTAAAAAGAAGAAGGCACATGAACTGAATTTTCGAGATGCTGTAGTGAGCTAAAACCAATATTTTCATTCATGCACTGTTAGCTGAGTCCTAGCTAGCGTTTCCGTACACGGCGTGTTAGCACCGCCTGCTGCTCGCTTATTTCTGCAGATGCACCAGGCTAATTTTAGTTAATTAGTTAAAAATCCAAATCGTTTTTTTTTTCCTGTTAAATTCTCAGTCAATGGAAGAAAATACAGCTGCTTCATAGTTTCACTTAAAAGGTGCAATATTTTCTCAAAGTTTGAGTAGGAATATAAAACTGAAGACATTTTTGACAGTTAGTCAAATTAGTGAGGGCAAAGGTTTTTATATACCTTTTTTTTTTTTAATGTACATTTTAGGTCAGAAGTTTACATACACATGAGCATGAATGTCATGGTAATATTGGGCTTTTAATGATTTCTTTGAACAGTTCTTTTTCCATGGTGTAATATTGCACAGCATACATCTTAATGACTTTAATAAACAAGATTTGGGTGCACAAGTTTGAATTATTTTTGGATTTTCTCTAATCCATATAGGGTCAGTATTATACACACAGGCTCAAATATATACATACACTCACCTAAATCTTAATTAGTGGTGCTGAAGGTTTTAAAATGTATTTTAACTTTACAATGCCAAGGCCTATTAACTTCTCATAAGGGATCATGATTGTACTGGTAGTTTCTCTTTGTCAGCATAAAAAAGTTTGCCAATGAGAAAGTTCAAGGAACTCGGTGAAAATCTAAGGAGAACTGTAGACTTACAACTTATGAACATCTCTTGGAGCCATTTCTAAACTGTAGATTCCAGAATCATCAGTTCAGACAATTGTAAGTACAAGTTTTTTTTTGGATGTGTCAGCACTTTACCAAGGTCTTGATGAAGACCCAAACTATCACCCTCAGATGAGAGGAAATTGGTTAGGATGTTCAGGAACAACCCGGGAACCACCAAGACTCAAGACTGACATGGACTGGAAGCTGCTGGAACACCCATCATCACTGTCTGCAGTGAAGTGAGTTTTACATCACCGTGGACTGAGAGGGTACTGACCAAGAAAGAAGCCTGTGATTCAAAATGAACACATTCAAGCTCAACTGAAATTTAGAGCTTCTCACATGGACAAGTCAGATGCCTTCTGGAGAAAAGTTTAATGGTCTGACGAGACAAAGATTGAGCTATTTGGCTACAATGACAAAAGGTATTTTTGGAGGAGTAAAGGTGAGGCTTTCAAACCTAAGAACACCACACCACCTGTTAAAGCATTGTAGTGGTAGCATCATGCTCTGGGGCTGAGGTACATTGCACAAAGTGGATGGAATAATGGACTACCTCCAGATTCTTTAGAAATTCTCGATAATATTCTCTAGAATGTCCACAAATCAACAGCTGAAAGGTTGAAACTTGGATACATTTGGGTGTTCCAACAAGACACATTAAAACTGGTTGTGGAATATCAAGCAGGTTAACATTAATAACAGTTAATTATTAAGCTGCTGGAATTGCCTTCTCAAAGCACCAAATTCAACCCTGTTGAAAATGTGAGGACTGTGCTTAAAAGTCAGGTATGTGGCAGGATACAATCACTGTAAATAAACTTCACACATTCTGCCAAAAAAGTGGTCAAATATCTGGACAGACTTATGTCAGAAGCTTGTTGATGACAAAGGTGTCTGGTTGAGGTGCAACTTGCGAAGGGACATTTAACCAAATGTTAGTGGGGGTTTATGTTGACCGTCTGTGGATGAACAAAATCAAATAAATTCAAACTTGTACTTTTTAAAAAAAATTTTTTTAAGGTCATTAAAGATGTATGCTGTACAATCACTCCACACAGGTGATAGTTCAAACAAATAAAAGCCCCAAATCACCATGACATTCATGCCTGTGATGAGTGTATGTAAGCTTCTGACCACAGCTGTATCTCTTTTTTTTCTTTTTTCTTTTTTAATTGTCCATGCCTACTCACATGCTGATTTTATTTCCCTGATACTCTTTTCAGGTGAAAGAGTGCTGTGTTTTCATGGGCCATTGCTCTACGAAGCTAAGGTAAGCTGGTTAGTTAAGCCTGTCTCTGATCATTCAGTCGTCTACTTTGTCTCTGATGTGTTTGATGAATCATACCTGTCTTTGCAGTGTGTTAAGATAAACATCAAGGACAAACAAATCAAATACTTTATTCATTACAGTGGGTGGAATAAGAAGTAAGTTTTTGGTTCAGATAAATCCAGATTAACATTTGTACAGTAACTGTTTTACAAGTGTTTGAATTCTTTTGTTGTTTTGTCTTCCAGCTGGGACGAATGGGTTCCTGAAAGCAGAGTGCTTAAGTATGTGGACAGTAATCTGCAGAAACAGAGAGAGCTTCAGAGGGCCAATCAGTACGTCCATGCTCTTTATGCATATCTTTTTTTTTTTTCCTCTCTCTCCCTTAACTTTGCTACTGTGAATTCCTTATGACTAATGTCTGGTGACAGCCTCTTTATTTGTAGGGGGCAACATTTTTTTTTTTTTTTTAATCCCTCCCTCTTATCCTGTTCAGGGTCACAGGGGGGCTGGAACCTATCTCAGCTATCATAGGGCGAGAGGCAGGGTACACCCTTTACAGGTTGCCAGCCTGTTGTAGGGCTAACACATTATTTATTTGTATGCAGGAAAAATCCCAATCACACATTAATGTGTCATGTCTGTTTATAGCACTACTTGGATAAGAACAAACTGTTAAGTCACATACTTCAGTGATTTAAAGCTTGTGAAAACAGCATGAATTTGGTATAAGTGATGTATTCTTAAATATCTGAACTTGTTTTAATGCAGAGACCATTATGTAGAAGGAAAAATGAGGGGTCAAGCGCCAAATAAGAAGATACCTGCTGCATCGCAGAAAAACGATGTGTGAGTGTTCCCCCCCCCCACACACACCTGCTGCAACATAAGCCGTCAAACTGCTCTATTTATTATTTTAACACTTCACATTAAGTTTTTGTTTTGTTTTTTTGTAGGAAAACCAAAAAGAACAAACAGAAGAGTGAGTACATTATGTTGTAGATTTATATGAATAACAATGTCAGAATTCATAAACACAGTCCTAAAAACAGTGACATGAGTAGCTTTTAACTATGATTGTGTCTGTGTAGCTCCTGGAGCAGGAGAAGGGACTAGTTCAGGAGGAGATCCAACCCACCCTCCACGCAAGAAAAGAGCCCGTGTAGACCCAACTGTGGAAAGTGTAAGTTCAGAGAACTTTGCATTCTGTAATGCCGCAGAGTGTTCAAACTGGAAAAATACCAATGTTAGGAGTAAATTCTCCATGTTATGTACTATTCCAGACCACAGCACCTGCTTCCTGTATTTACTTTTATTGCTCCTACTACAGACACACGTGGAGAGTAAGCACGCTGAGCATGACTCATTTTGGTTCGCCTGGAGTAAGATTGGCATTTCCTCTGTGTGAAAAGAAACCAAACCACGGGGGGGAAAAAAAAGCTACAAGTTTACAAATTGATCAACTAATTCAGACCAGAGTAAACAAACTATAGATGTGAAAATGCTCTAAGATTAATTCACTGCAGTTGTAGCTGTATAGCAGGAGCTACAATTTAAACCAGTGTTTATGAAATGTTTTAAGGCTTGGATTCCTTTAGCTGTGTAAAAACTTAACTCTTCCTGTCTGATCAGGAGGAAACCTTCATAAATCGAGTGGAGGTTAAAGTGAAAATCCCAGAGGAGCTGAAACCCTGGCTTGTGGACGACTGGGACCTGATCACACGGCAGAAGCAGGTTAGTAAGCAGTGACTTAAAGCTCGAGTTTCACTTATGTCACAGCAGTTTAGAAATTGCATGTGTCTAACATTTCCAAGGTTATGTTTCCTTTTTCTTGTTTTGTCGTCTGTCTTCAGCTTTTCCACCTACCTGCCAAAAAAAATGTTGATGCAGTCCTTGAAGATTATGCAAACTACAAGAAATCAAGAGGAAACTCAGACAGCAAGTAAAAACTTTTACGTTTCATCTGTTTATGGCATAAGCAATGCAGCAAAAACACCCATGTTTGTTTATCTCTCTACAGGACACAGTCAACAGATATTGGGGATAAATATTTCTGTTTTTTTTTTTCTCTTCACTGCTCAGAGAATTTGCTGTAAACGAGGTAGTTGCTGGTATCCGTGAATATTTCAATGTTATGCTGGGGACACAACTTCTCTACAAATTTGAGAGGCCTCAGTATGCGGACATCCTTGCCAACCACCCAGATACACCAATGTCTCAAATCTATGGGGCTCCTCACCTACTCAGACTCTTTGGTAAAAGCACTTACACAACATCCCGCTGTAGTGTCTCTGTGCTGAATAAGTTGGCTAAGTAAGAAAACGGTTTAGAACAACTAAGAATTATTCTCTTATAAAGACATGAACAAATTGTGTATTAGAAAAATTCTATCTCAAATTTGTTCCAAAATGTAGGTCCTCATGCACAAAGAACATGTTTTTGTCTAAGCTTTTACATATGCTCACTGAGCTGTTTCTGGCATATAACTCCAAATAGGCCAATCTTTGTCTATGTTACAAGCGCTGACCGTAAAACCTCTTGATGATCCAGTTGTTACTGAAAGTGCACTCTTTGATCTGGAGAAGGTATCATTTTAGGTTTCACTACAAATGCCATTTGAGTCATTAATAAGGTTGTACATTGATAAGATTTAATTTATACTAGTGCTGTTATTCATTGTGCTTATTGGTCAGATTCTTTGATGGATTCTAACATTGATGCCTTTTTGGAAAGAAAACAAGTTTTCAGCATCAGGCCCACTGATTTATCATCTGAGTTCAGCCTTCAGAAAAACATGCAAACATTGATAAAACAGAAATGATTGCTTCGAGGCTGTTTGGGCCATCCCTAAGTGGGATATAGACAAAACATGAAAGGCATCTGTCTTTCCCAAGTTCCAAGGAGCCACAAGAGCCACTTGTTAAAGTATTAAATTAACATTGGGGTGAGCCAAGGCCAAAACATGAAGCAAATCTGTCTACAGATTCAAAACAGATAATCTAACCAAAAGAAACAAACCATGCGATACAGCGATTCACATCCCCAGCTATCACAAATATGAGAAAACTGTTCAAAATAAAAGGCAGCACACCTCTACTTAGTCATTCAAACTTGAACACGATCACATAGCAAGAGCTACACATCTGTGTTAGGTTGGAAGGTAGATGAATTTTCTGGCCAGTTTTTGCTGACTTGGGTCCATATGTTAGACTTTCATCTGGCTGGAGCCGGTCATCTGCAAGCTGCATATTGCCACGATGTCCTGGACTTTGTATAAAAGTGGCTGTAATTCATAAACAGTTAATGTAATGCCTTTGTTAAACCCTTTGAAGCACAGACTTTCACCTTTAATTCAATCAGATCTTGATTGCTTGATTTAAAAAAAAAAAAAATCAAAAGTACAAAAATGTTGTCATTGTCCAAAAACACATGGACCTGACTGGAAGTGGTTTCTCATGGTCAGATAACTGGGCCTGCTATACCATGTTTGTTACATGTTCTGTTGTCGTGCTTAATTTCAGGTGTGCAGGGCAATTCACAAGACAAAGCTTTCTGTACTGTTACATTATCCATTAGTGCATGAAGATAAATATTCTTGCAGTCATCAACTGGAATGGCACTTCAACATTTAGAAATGTGAGCTGCTTAAATTGTTTCAAGTGTAGAGGGGAGGAATTGTATTTGCAAAAAGCTGTTACAAATGAAAGGGAGGTCAAAGGTCACGTGGTTTGTAAAAGGCTGTCATTGTTTTGGTTTTGAAAGTGAGAATCGGAGCCATGCTGGCGTACACTCCCCTGGATGAGAAGAGCCTTGCACTGCTGCTCAGTTATCTACAGGACTTCCTCAAGTGAGTGTTCAGCAATCTTTTAACAAGGTTCCCACGATTATCTATTCACAGCAGAGATGAGTAAAATGTTTCCTCATTCCAGGTATCTTGTAAAAAACTCTGCATCGCTCTTCAATGCAAGTGACTATGAAGTTGCCCCTCCAGAGTACCACCGCAAGGCAGTGTAAGGTTTATTTTAGGATCAGAAGCCTTTGTGTGTTGACGTTTGGAGACATTCTAACCAGTCGAAAGGATGTTTTCACAAAACTCCTTTGGAGAGCGGATTGTGCGAGATCTGTTGATTTGGTAGAGGAGAATTGGAGCAAGATGTCACACTAATCCCTGGACAAATTCATTTTCTTTCATGTGGAAAGCTGCTGATTACGCTCTTCCTGTACTGGTATGTTTTTAAGTACCGCTTTGTAGGTTGTTTTTTTTTTCTTCTTCTTCTTTAGAGTAAAGGATTTCATCATATTCCCTATTTTGATTCAGATGCTGGCTAAATTTGTCATGTAGACTGTCACCGTTTTCTAATAAAACTCTCATTCTCCAGATATTGGTCCCTTTTAATTACTGAGTGTAATGTCCTATAAATGCTGTGTAAGAACCCTTTTTCACCTTGAGGAAAATTGAAATGAAGTGATTAGTTGTTTAAGAAGAAGGTACAAATTTCTTTGTTTTAAAATCTTTGTATGTACTGTATATGCTGTGAATATTTTTAATAGTTCACATTGTTTTGGACTTTAACTTTCATTTTACTTGAATTTTATCCATGTCCCAACATCATAGTTAACATACGACTAGTGACAAGTTCATGGTAAGGGGTGGGGTGGGGGGAGTGTTTATCAAAACTAGTTAATTAAACTCTTGTTTTTTTTTTTTAATGTTTTAGGAAATGAACACTTTATTAGCATATTTTTCTTAAAACAAATCTTTAAAAACTTTTTTCCCTCCCTCTTTCGATTCTATCAGTTTAGATCTGTTTCAAGTAAGTATGAATTGTGTTTTTGGCAAAACCAGCTGTAGTCATTTTGACCCCTGTATAAAATGGTCACTGTAAACCAAAAATTACTCAACCTTCAGCACTTAAAATCATATAATTTTAAATACACAATTTAGTCTCATTCTGATCCCTTAATCAGAAAAATCTGATCTTGAAACAGATGGGCTACAGCAGCAGAAGACCACACCAGGTGCCACTTCTGTCAGCTAAGAACAGGAAACTCAGGCTACAGTTTGCACCAGCTCACCAAAATTGTATAATAGAAGACTGGAAAAGATTTGCCTGGTCTGATGAGTCTCAATTTCTGCTGCAGCATTCAGATGGTGGTGTCAGAATCCGGTGTGAACAATGTGAAAGCATGGATCCATCCTGCCTTGTATCAGACGTTTAGGCTGATGGTGTGTGTGTTTGTGTGGTGGGGGGGATCTTTTTTTTTTTTTGTCTTTTTGGGCACTTGGCACTTTAGCACAGTACTTGAGTATTGTTGCGGTGTCCATCCATTTATGACCACAGTGTACCCATCTTCTGATGGCTGCTTCCAGCAGGATAATAGTACACCATGTCACAAAACTAAAATCATCTCACACTGGTTTCTTGAACATGACCGTGAATTCATTGTACTCAAATAGAGCACCTTTGGGATGTGGTGGAATGAGAGATTCACATCATGGATGTGCAGCTGAAAAATCTGCAGCAACTGTCATGCTGTCGTGTCAATATGGACCAAAATCTCAGAGGAACGTTTCCAGCACCTTGTTTAATTTGTGTGGTGCAGACTTAAATGACATCTGAAGGTAGCAAGGTGTACGAAAGTGTATGTCCATGTTTCAGCCCTGTACCACTTTTTTATATTAAACTACAAGAAGAAATGGGCTTTGTTGCATTTTCCTTACACATTGCACTACATGGTATCAGGACTGCTGGTGAATTCAATATTTACTATCTAGCTGCTTTTGACAAGTCTCAGAGGAAGACCCACAAGTGCATGAAATCAACTGAAGTCGAATTTCAGCTCATTTTCAGTGTCCTCATTTTGTGTGTGTTTGCATGCTGCGTCATTGTCTTGGCTTATTGTTGAGCTATCAAGCGTGTACTTTTCATGTGATAAATCAAAAAGCCTGCTGAAAAAACATTTTTCTTCTGCTAGGATTAACAAGTATTTAATTAGTCTTCTAAATCATCCTGTCTCTGTCGACGCTGTTTAGCCAGGGATGTTTGAGTGTCAGCCACACCTGGTCTGTTCTGCTTTATTTCAGCTAATTGCTGGTTCGCAGCTGCAGCCAAGATTCCTCCTTTCTTGTAGAAATTAAATGCAACTGATGAATTGGACAGATGGTCTTAATTTAAACATCTAAAAGGGTGTTCTCTGTGAAGCCTTTAATACTCCACTTAGAATATAATTTTAAACAAAGTGGGCTAACATAGACACCTGTCTGTTTCCTCTCACGTTGGTCGAGATGATTTTCCTGCTCTGATGATTTGAACAAAGTGAGCACTCCAAACCCAGATCTCTTACTGCCAGTGGGGGAATAACATTTGTGTGATGCAAAGCATGTGCTGCACTCAGGCCTAAGAACGCAGTTTTTGACCACTTGAGGGGCAATTTATAGGTCCACAATTTTTCAAGCCTGTCTTGACACAATAATCAGGGGCCTGTGTGCAAATAAAGCTTCACTAAATGAACACTGAAACACGTTTTTATGCTGTAATCGTTTCACTTTGTTGCGGCAAGAAATATAATAATCTATCCACAGCCAGAGAGCCTTCCTCCTCTCACCTCTCTCCACTGTTTGGCCCATTCCCCTCCAGCTGGCTGCTTTTCCACTGTTGTGACTTACTTGACATGAAAAAGAGAAGCTAAATATTAGTTTCAGGCTGATTTGTGGTTTCATCTGTCAGCTGCTTGCAGTTGTTATGGCAAGAACGATCCAGATAGTTTGAACAAGAATTTCTTTAATCCAATTTCCCCCCGGCCTCAACCAGGACCATATGTGTTTTCACTGCAGTGTGCTCTCAGATCACAGCACCCTGATGGCTTTTAACAGCCCATCAGGAAGACTGACATGAAACCAGGACTTCTCTGCAGATCCGTTCAGGGAGACACCTCAGCGCCTGCTTCTTGCGTTGGCTCCATTTACTGCTGCGATTAACACGTCATACTCCCAGTCAGAGGCCGGGTCACCAAGAGGTTTCCTCTGGTGTGGGGGCTTTCATTTGACCCAGGTGATGAGCGGCCTTAGCGCTGTCACTACCTGATAGATGAGAGAGACATATGCACATGTGGCCACCATTAAATTGGGGAGTTTCAAGTCTCAGTGATGTTTTTTCCTTCACATGTCTGCTCTGGTCTGCCAAGCAAAAGAGACACTTCAGAAAGGTCTTGGATCATAGATCAAAACTGGCCCGAGTTCATTGCCCTTTGGGGATGATGACAGACAGGATTTAACAGAGTATTTCGATGGTTGTGGTTTATATATTAAAGCAAATTAGTCTTTGCACTTGTGGAAAGGTTAACCTGTTTTAAGTTTTACTTGCCTACATTTTTTTAATTGCTATAGTTACATAATAAAGATTTTCAATTTTAAAGATGGCTTTTAAAAAATCCATTGCATATTAACAGTATAATACAGAAATATCAGCTCAACCAAAACTCTATTTACAGAGTAACTCATAATTAATAATACAGTGGCATAAAATAATCTTCTGGAAGAGCCCATTCAGAGCTGCAGTGCTTTTTTCAGCTACCTCTACTGCTTTTATTAAAATCTTCTCTGCTGACGGAGTGGGTTTGTATTTTTACCACCCATGCTCTCTCCAGAAGCTCACCAATACTGTTCCAATAATCAACAATCGTTTCTCCTTTGTACTGATAAGATCATCAGTATGTTTTCAGTGGAAATGGTGCAGGGCTAAATCCAGATCTAATCCATTTAACTGCGTAATCCGCTCATTGTTTGATGTGCAGTCCTCCATAGCAGCTCATCACAGATGAAGTTGCACTAGACACTCACCACTCGAACAAGTATGACTCACTGTGATGTTTTGTGAGAGCCACCAGATGGCAGGATTTCACAGGATAACTACAAAGCCACGCAGTCTTGGACGGTACAAAGCAAAGTATCCTGGTTTGCGGTGTGCTTATCAACACTGCTGACTGTTATTTGTGTTCTCTCCCAAGTAAATTTTCTTCTATCAGAAGCACATTGAGGCAATCACTCCAGAGAAAGATTAAGTTACTGTAGAAATGTAATGCCAATAAAACTGACTGTCATCCACTCCTCTTCTGTCTTCCAAACTGTAAACTCAAGACAAACTCCTGCAGTGATGGCAGAGAACCCCCTACTATTAGAAAACAAATGTTATCAGTTTAACTGACTGATGAAAGGCATTTGTGCTCTATTACTCCCCCAGAACGTATCCATCTGTTTTAGGCTCTCTGAGGTGAAAGACTGTCAGTGTTTAATGTGGTTGTGAATGTTTCCCCAGACTGGGATTTAGTGGTAGACTAATTACACAATGGGCAGGCAGCCTCAGCAGCACACTGCTGCCAGAGTCTTGTGTGACTGTATGTCATTAGTATTGGAACTGAGCATTTGCCACAAAGGGCTGCGGTCACTCTGAGCCATTAAAACATGAAAGAAACCTATCCCACTCTTCTGGAGAAGGAATTTGCAAGACATAAACAGCCTGTAAAATGGAAAACTACATCTGTGTCCATTTGTTTTCCTGAAAGGCGGCCAGATTTGGTAATTCTAAGTGAGATTCTTTCCAATAACAGAGCGCAGTCCAAATAAAGGATAAGGACTATTTGATCCATCTGTTTTCAATGTGGCATAGTAGCGGTTTTGTGCGCAGGATCTCGATTCAGTGGGAGACCAAGAAACTGTGAGGGTTTCAGAACATGTCGGGGCCTTTGCTCAATTTGCACTCTGGGTTTATTACATGTGTGATGAGTACATGTCTCAAGTGAAACATGACCCACCCTGGCACACTTTTACCGGCACCGTTTACTTAACTGCTGTATTCAAATATATTTACACTGTTGTAATATTACTTGTATGCAAGTGAAGGTTCTCAATACTTCACCAGCAGACAGTGCAGTCATTTTGCTCTGACCAGAGTGTAGTTGAGGATTATTATTATCAGTGAAATATAAAAACATCTTTCCTGGGACTTAAGAACTTCCATAATATGTTACAGAATGCAAGGAATGCCAGTGTCTCATTCAAATACAAAAAAGAGAGAAAATTTGGGGCCTATATATATATATATATATATATATATATATATATATATATATATATATATATATATATATATATATATATATATATAGTGTATCACAAAAGTGAGTACACCCCTCACATTTCTGCAGATATTTAAGTATATATTTTCATGGGACAACACTGACAAAATGACACTTTGACACAATGAAAAGTAGTCTGTGTGCAGCTTATATAACAGTGTAAATTTATTCTTCCCTCAAAATAACTCAATATACAGCCATTAATGTCTAAACCAGCGGCAACAAAAGTGAGTACACCCCTTAGTGAAAGTTCCTGCAGTGTCAATATTTTGTGTGTCCACCATTATTTTCCAGAACTGCCTTAACTCTCCTGGGCATGGAGTTTACCAGAGCTTCACAGGTTGCCACTGGAATGCTTTTCCACTCTTCCATGATGACATCACGGAGCTGGCGGAAATTCGAGACTTTGCGCTCCTCCACCTCCTGCTTAAGGATGCCCCAAAGATGTTCTATTGGGTTTAGGTCTGGAGACATGCTTGGCCAGTCCATCACCTTTACCCTCAGCCTCTTCAATAAAGCAGTGGTTGTCTTAGAGGTGTGTTTGGGGTCATTATCATGCTGGAACACTGCCCTGCGACCCAGTTTCTGGAGGGAGGGGATCATGCTCTGCTTCATTATTTTACAGTACATACTGGAGTTCATGTGTCCCTCAATGAAATGTAACTCCCCAACACCTGCTGCACTCATGCAGCCCCAGACCATGGCATTCCCACCACCATGCTTGACTGTAGGCATGACACACTTATCTTTGTACTTCTCACCTGATCACCGCCACACATGCTTGAGACCATCTGAACCAAACAAATTAATCTTGGTCTCATCAGACCATAGGACATGGTTCCAGTAATCCGTGTCCATGTCCATGTGCGGCATATGGTCTGAGCACTGACAGGCTGACCCCCCACCTCTTCAATCTCTGCAGCAATGCTGACAGCACTCCTGCGTCTATCTTTCAGAGACAGCATTTGGATGTGACGCTGAGCACGTGCACTCAGCTTCTTTGGACGACCAACGCGAGGTCTGTTCTGAGTGGACCCTGCTCTTTTTAAACGCTGGATGATCTTGGCCTCTGTGCTGCAGCTCAGTTTCAGGGTGTTGGCAATCTTCTTGTAGTGCAACAATCTTTTAAGATCCTCAGAGAGTTCTTTGCCATGAGGTGCCATGTTGGAACTTTCAGTGACCAGTATGAGAGAGTGTGAGAGCTGTACTACAAAACTGAACACACCTGCTCCCTGTGCACACCTGAGACCTAGTAACACTAACAAGTCACATGACATTTTGGAGGCGAAATGACAAGCAGTGCTCAATTTGGTAATTTACGGGTGTAGTCTCTTAGGGGTGTACTCACTTTTGTTGCTGCTGGTTTAGACATTAATGGCTGTATATTGAGTTATTTTGAGGGAAGAACAAATTTACACTGTTATATAAGCTGCACATATATATATATATATATTTATATATATTAATAATAAATATATTGTCTCTTTAAACCAGATTATAGTCATTTTGATATGATCTAAATATAACTGAGAGTTGCATGAGGATGTTTTTTTTCTCTCTCTGGCGTTCAGTAGTTATTCTTGATATGGAATACATGATTTTTGTATTACCAGTCCCTGGGAGTTGTGATGCCTTCTAGGTGATGTAATTTGGGAGAGATTATCTATCTTGGCTGGCCTGCAGAAGCCTCTGTATTTAACCTGAGAAAGAAGGAGATAGTGGGCAGAGGGGCAGGGCATTTGGGTTAGCTATGCTGCCCCTGTGATCCATACCCAGATAAGGGACGGATGGAAGCACAATCGCTGGGCCTGAATTTCATCTTCCAGAGCAGCAGTTCCTGACCTTACTGGTTTGTGGGCCCTCTTCTCACTGGTTGTTCAGTGACTAACTTTTTTTGTGTGTTTTTCCCCAGAGTTTTCTGGAGTAACTGGATAGTTTTACAGCGTGAAAGTACTACGCGAGCAACTCTGTAAAAACTTTGATCATTTCTAAGATGTTTACAATCAGAATCACGTCTGTAAAATCAGGCTGTATTTTGTGCTTTGGCTTTAACCCCTACTGACTATAAATGCACAAAATTTGATAGTAATCCATCAAAGGCAGAGTAAAAATTACAGGAAAGTTAGTGAACTTCTAATCATTCTTTGTTAATTTTTTTTAGACCCCCCTCAGATTAATCTCATGACTCCTTGAGGCAGCGATCTTTACCCTGAGATTGGAAACCTGTGCCCAATACTCACTGAAGTGTGAAAGCATTGAGACATTATCTTGGCTAGTTAGTGGAAAATGTAAATGAGCCCTTCAGTGAAACAGTTAAATGTTAATTTAATCTACAGGGACTTCACTTTATTAGACTTTACCTTTGCTAGAAAATTGAATGTTCTTTTGATGTTGAGCAGGGATGTAAAAGGCTGTGAACTGGCAGCTCTGAATATCTAAAAAAGATGAGCCTCTGTCTCTCTCCCTCATTAGGCTGAATGCTGAGCTAAACCAGCGTTTCATGTCACCTTAGTAAACAGTTTAATGTGTACCTCTTTCATCTGTTATTCCCCTGTGCCTCCCCACAGCTTTGATCCATGCCTCACTGTCTGGGTACGACTGCACCTCTTCACTGTAGATTTGTCTCTATGCTCATTTTGATTTTCTGATGAGCTTTTTCTGAAAACACTCACTGACCTGATAAATGAAGGGCCTGAGTGTCATTTAACCTCTGACACCTCTCAAGAATGAGATGGAATATTTTGATTATTCGTAGGTTTTGTTATTAGACTTTTTCAGTCAAAATAAATAAATAAATACAGCCCTACATTATTAGTATTACATGTGTAAAGACCTCCAACATAACTTAACAAATCATAATAAAAACAACTTATAGGAAGATTTAATTAAATAAGACCAAATGTTGCACCTGTATTTTATTGGTGAGACCTTTTTCTGAGAAACAGATTTGTGTTACAATGCTTTCATCAAAAGGACAATCCCTTATTGCAGTGTTCCCAAGCATTGCAACACTGGGGGGAAATTAGTGTCAAATCTACTGAGTATTGACCTTTTGGATGGCCTTCTTCTTGAGCAACGAGTAGAAATGAGGGAGAGCCACATTCACTGCACAGTGGATGAACTGGGAGTAATTTGTAGTTCAGTATCTTGCCTAAAGAGCCAGTGATCGAACCACCAACCTTCCAGTTAGTGGACAAACTGCTCTACCGCCTGAGCTGCAGCCACACCCAAGAGTGCTTTTTTCTTCTTATTTTACATTACAAGTCAACTACATAAAACTGTTTTCACAGAAAATTCAAAATCAGGTGGTAAAGCTGTCATATTGTAACCTGTAGAGGGCAAGCTTGGCTGAGAAATAAGCTTCGGAGCCGAGCGCCACACTCAGCAGCCTCTTTATAAAGTAGACCTAGCTAACATCTTTCAGTGTATTTAAAGTAGTCCAGCATTAAATTGTGGCTTCTTCATATCTGTCTCTGATGACGGCGTGTTTTGCAGTGTTTAGTTTTTTTTTGATTAAACTGTTTCAGGTGTTGTGAACACCTCATTTATCTGATGGTAGATTCGATTTTAGAATAAATAACACAAGCTGTGGCTTCCAAAATGACCACAAAGCTGAAACAACACATCTCTATGCCATTTTTAACAGAACTGAGCAATGCAAGATTCATGAAGGTTGAATTAACTACAGAGCAGCTGCTTTGGATTGCACTGGTTTTATCTAGCATCTCTAAGCATCTGGCATTCAAGTGTATGATGCACTTGGAGGTCCACTGCTAACAAGATAACAAGATGCAGCTTTCTCAGGATTCAAGTTAAGAACCAGGATTTATATTCAATAAATCAACAAATAATCTCATTATACTGTGGTAAAATAGAAGGCTTATGATTTATATTAAGAAATAGTTGATTTCTGAATGCATTTCTCAACAGAACACGCAATGATGTACTTTAAGATTTGCAGGAATCTAATGGTGATATCTCATTAGGAGGCCCGAACCATGACAGTTACATCTCCCCCAGCTGTGCTGTTGGTCAGTTCTGAGCTGAGTGATTTTTCCTGACCTCGACGTGCCACAACATTGCCCTCAGTGCTCAAACTATCCTTGTTGCTTGCTGACAGCAGCTCTTCTTTGGGGCTGCCATAGATTGGCCCGAGGCTGACCTCCCGTCAGTCTGCTGGAGGAGAGCAGGAGACCGGTTTGGACTGGGAAGACAGGGTGAAGACTAGAGGAACAATGAGGAGGGGAGGGGAGGGGAGTGCCAGATGCACACATGCACTGCACACAGACACATTAAACAGAGTTGATCTAAGGTTTTTCTAGGCTTTCCTCCCACACATTTCCACTGCGTGAGTCAAAGGGCAAACTGTTAATTTATTAAATTACTACTTTCTTTTTTGCTTCCAGCTACTTTTTAATATGCTATAATTAACCGTCAGGTGTATAATGACACAAATATTTTGATGGCTGTTATTCATTTTGTAAGTTGATCTAATGGCATATGAGCTGTCTTCGTGTCTAACTGGGTTTGTTGACTACAGGAACAGGATAGCACCGTATTATTATCATTTGAGAGGAAATGTTAGGTTTCATCTGTGCTCATAAATAGTCTATCGTCACAGAGCGGCACATAGCGAGGGAAAATTAGTCCAGAATTTTGTGCTGCAGATCAAAGAAAAATGGCAGAGAATCAATTAATGATTAATATGCCATCTGTTGGTGGTGGCTTTTGAATATCAATATGACTCCCCTCGGATGTTTAATCACCTGATACCATTGTGTTGGAACACAACAGTGGAGCTGTTGAAAGTGCCTTAGTGTCAGTAAGCCCAAATGTTTTGATCCACCTCCACGATGTCATAAGATATTCATCGCTCCAGTGGAGAAACACGTCTTCAGGGCCCCAACAGTGGAGAATACATGCAGATATCTTGCTGTGTCTGGGGCTGCTGGAGATATCCCACCCAAGGCAAGGCTACATTCACACTGCAGCATGGAGGATGTTGTGGATATGGCCTTGACAGCGCATTCTAACCCTGAGGCCCAAAGAGGGACAGGAAACAGTTGGCTCTTGATCGACTGAAGTGGTGCCTGGGACTTTCCCACACGCCTCAGGATGCTCCTCGTTGAGCCTGGTCTGTGGTTGGAGCGTGTGTCTGCACCACTTCACACCAGGGAGAAGAGGGAGGGAGGGAGAGGAGAGGGGCGCACTAGGCTTACTGTAGAAGTTGGAGAAAACTTTTCAGAGGGGATTCATTGCCCCTTAGCTGAGAGAACAGCATAAATTATTTGCGCTGGCAGATGTTCACAGACCCAAATATGCATGAATTTGTAGAGCTGGCAGGCTTCCCTCAGCCAAACGTACTAGTTTTCACGATGCGTGCAGGAGCAGTTGTTATTCTGGCTGTTTTACAGTTAGCATTAATCTGAGCTGTCAGCACCACCAACCACTTTAGTGGAAATTATTTCACTCCTTAATAAGGGAACTCTGGTGCTGTATTACATATGGCGGTCAGGGTAACATTCTTGGTGGGTCTGTCATCATGTTGCTGCTCTCCAACAGTGAGCCTTCTGTATTGGGCCTGTAGCACACTCTGTAACCCAGAGATGAAAAGAATACACTAACTGGGAATTAAATGGAATAACTACCTCTCACATTCTCTCTCGTGGTGAAGATGAAGAGAACTGCCTGCTAGGAAGTATGAGAAACTCAATATTCCTGCTATATTGACCTATCACTGAACTTCTCTTATTATTTATTATGTATTATATGTTTTTATGTATCATGACATGATACATTGTATAAGCCCAGTTCCAAAAAATTTGGGACATTGTCTAAAATGTGAAACAGTGATGAGATTCGCAAGTCCCATAAACCCATATTTTATTCACAATAGAACATACAGGGGTTGGACAATGAAACTGAAACACCTGTCATTTTAGTGTGGGAGGTTTCATGGCTAAATTGGACCAGCCTGGTGGCTTGCTCAAAATATTGCAATGCACACAAAATATTGCAATGCACACAACATTATGGGTGACATAACAAAGTTCAAAAGAGGACAAATTGTTGGTGCACGTCTTGCTGGCGCATCTGTGGCCAAGACAGCAAGTCTTTGTGATATATCAAGAGCCACGGTATCCAGGGTAATGTCAGCATACTACCAAGAAGGATGAACCACATACAACAGGATTAGCTGTGGATGCAGGAGGAAGCTGTCTGAAAGGGATGTTCGGGTTCTAACCCGGATTGTATCCAAAAAACATAAAACCACGGCTGCCCAAATCACGGCAGAATTAAATGTGCACCTCAACTCTCCTGTTTCCACCAAAACGTTTTCCTCCACCAGCATCACGTCGTGACCTGGCCACTATCCTGCAAGAAGAATGACTTAAAATCCCTCTGACCACTGTGCAGGACTTGTATATGTCATTCCCAAGACGAACTGACGCTGTATTGGCCGCAAAAGGAGGGCCTACACCATACTAATAAATTATTGTGGTCTAAAACCAGGTGTTTCAGTTTCATTGTCCAACCCCTGTAGAAAACATATCAAATGTCTGAACTAAGAAAATGTATAATTTTAAGAAAAATATTAGCTCATTTTGAATTTGACAGCAACAGCAAGTCTAAAAAAAAGTTGGAAGCGGGACATGTTTACCTCTTCTTTTAACAGCAGTCAGTAAATGTCTGTGGACTCGGGAGACCAGTTGCTGGATTTTAGGAACGTTTTCCCATTCTTGCCTGATTCTAGCTGCTCCTCAGTCCTGGGGCTTCTTTGCCATAATTTGTGATTCGTAATAAGTCAGATGTTTTCAGATGGTGAAAGGTCTGGACTGCAGGTAGGCCAGTTAAGCACCAAGACTCCTATGAAGTTGTGCTGTTGTAATAGATGCACTATGTGGTTTAACATTGTCTTACTGAAATATGCAAGGTCTTCCTTGAAGAAGATATCGTCTGGATTGGAGCATATGTTGATCTAAAATCACCATCAGCCTTTCAGCACTGATGGTGATGTGCAAGCTGTCAATGTCATAGACATAAATACATACCAGCAGAGATGCAGGCTTTTGAACTGAATGCTGATAACAACTCTTGTACTCTTCAGTTTGGAGGATGTGGCATCCATGTTCTAACCTCAGTGTATTTTAAATGAGTTTTTGCCCGGAGAAGATGGCAGTATTCACATGATCTTGTTTGCATGATAGAGCTTTAACCTGCGGCTCAGGTTTTAGCTAAAATGTACAGCCAAATACATAGACTTTAGTTAATGGTTTTATTTTATTTTATTGTGAAAAAAGTAGCTCTGTAATGCCCCTCAGTTCAAAGAAATATATATATATATATATATATATATACACACACACACACACACACACACACACACACACACACACTATATATATATATATATATATATATATATACACACACACACACATATATATATATATATATATATATATATATATATATATAGTGATGATAATTTTAGCATTACAACCTTCATAAGTGCACTATTTGTGCAGGGCTGCTGTAATTACATAAGACCACAAATGTGCTCATGACCTAAAGTCACTACATATGACCATAATGGAAAATAGATTAGGAAAATGCATATTGTAATGCCTTCTGTGGTCAGTTATCCCAGTCACTCTAAGCAGTGGTCATTATATAAAGTCTAATGTAGGAGTTTGACACACATGGAAAGACAGTGTTTGCAAATTATCACGTTTCTATTTTCCAACACTTTTTATAGGCATGCAATCATAAACTAAAATCGTGTCACACCTGCATGTGAAGCACAAAACATTAGGCATTGTATAATCAAGCTTTCATCAGTGCGCCAAGAAGCAAATAACAATAATAAAGGTAGCTGAGGCAACCTGTAACTGTCATGCTGTATCTAACTGCAGAGAGTGACTTAGAGCCTTTCCAACAGGAGGGCTTTGGCAGACTGCCACTTAGTGTGGTCCCCCTGAGGGCCCTTACTCATGAATCAGAGAAAATGGGAATTACACATATTAAAGAGGGTAAACGTCAGTAATCACAGCGCTGGGAAGGATGCTTGAGGACTCATCAGGCCCGCTCCTGCTTTTTTAGAGACACTTGTTTCAAGGAGCCACTGTGTTTAGCGGCTGGCAGCCAGCAACACTGCAATGGGCTAAATTACAGATTTCAGAAAGGCACCCATCTAGAAAATTCACCGTCAGCACACCTGTATCTACTCCCAAGCCTTCACATATCTCCACACTGACGGTGTGTACTGCAATAACACTATTTGACCCCCTGATCCCTGAGTCATGCAGCAGGCAGGTTGGGTTACAGCCTGTCATGTCCGTTATTGTCTTCTGTGCATTGATATTTCCAGCATGTTTGTTGTACATCGACTGCCTTGTGGTCCCTGATAGAGATGGGCTTTGTAGTTTTGACACGGAAAAGTTTGTTTGTTTGTCCGTCTGGTCAGCAGAGGTCACGCAGCAGTATGTTTGTTTGGCAGGTCAATTGAGTCCACTAACAGAGGAGGCCAGTGAGGAGAAGTGATGGAGGGAGAAGTGCTCATTAGCGGTCCTTCCCTCCTATGTATTCCTCCTCTGGTCAGATGGGAAGACCACCAGGCCCTTTACCCTGACTCCCAGATAAGATATCTGGAGTCGCTCCACATGACTTAGTGTTGCTGGTACTTTGACAGAAAACAACCCTCAAGGGAAACTCAGGCAACCATAAATATTTAGGCACCAAAGAGCTTTATGGAGTTTGTTGTAAAGGGATTTATAGCAGCCTGGGAGGCGATGCATCAGTGTCTGAGGGCCTTAAGCACCCAATGTTTACAGGACCTCAGATGAATCCTCCCAAAACTCTCAGCCAAGCCTGAAGAATTGGACCAAATAAGCACTCCAGCACCAGGAATGCAAATACCACAACTCCTCCAAATGAGTTTCAGAAAACAGGTGTGAGCTCGGCAAAAAACTGTAATGACCTGCAGAGATGATTCACAAACAAGTCCGGTCACTGACCATATATGGACCGATTTGAAAATATTGGTTATGTGCCTTGTGAGGATTTGATGCAATTATTTGCTCTATAAACTGAGACCGACGGCTAGAAAGACCGTCAAAAATACATTTGGTGTTATGAATAGGTTGGAATCTGATTTACCTAGTTCAGCTGTGTATTGTTTAATGTAATATCTATGCTCGCTTTCTGTGTCAGATAGGAATTTCACCCTTGGGCAGAGCCGAGCTTGTTGCTTCCCCAGTTTGCTGTCTTTACACTGAGCTGAGCAAGCTGAAAGATTTTAACTGTGTTACAGTCTTCTTATGTGGCACTCAACAAGGAAGCAAAAGCGGGCAAGTGTTTTAAACCTGCAATAACTCATCTTTTAAGCTGACATGGTTTATACAGCCAGTAGACACTAAGCAATGTTAGCATCCATTTTGTCGCCTGTTTTTTGGGGTAAATGTTTGTCTCGTTGAATGCTGTTTGTCTAGTGTTTGGTGCTAAGCATTTAGCTCTCATTGAGTTTTTAGATCAAGAGTGTTAAATGTATGGCATGAAGACTAGAACCAACTCACCACAAAAATCTGCTCCAGCTAATGAAATGGTTTTCCAATGAAAATTGCACAGAAGGAAGAGAGTTATTTTTATTTTTAATTTTTGGAATTTCACAGGAATTTGCACCAGGAAGCACTGTCTTACAAAGAGAATGTTATGAGAGTGAGAGTGCCTTGACTGTTTACAGTCTTCTTACAGACAAAGATGTTACCCGTGTGCCGCAATACCACACAAAAGTAAGATGGTGAAAGCCAAGGCTCTGCGTAACATGGATCTGGAGTTTGTCTCCTCTGATTTAGACTTTTCAATGAAGGGAGCAGAAATCAAAGCATTTATGTTGAGCGGTGCAGACCGTTTGAAATGTGAAGATATTCAAAATCTCCAGATATATGTGAAGTTTGGTGATTGTTCTGCCTTTATTATAAGTGACACCTTTCACATACAGGTAGAAGTGTCCTCCATTAAAGCCACTTTAACCACTGGAGAGCCATTTGTTATTTAAATTCAGCCTCAGCATGACATGTTGATTTGTTATGCAAAAGGAATTTATGGATATACGCACTTCTAATAATGGTTCATTGAAGCAGGTGTAAATAAACAACCTTCGTGGGTAGGGGATTAGTTATTGTTTCCTCTGTGGTGAGCTATTGTTGCACTGAAACAACAGCACTCTCTAAACAAATCACTTGTAGCAGCAGGCTGTCTGGGCAGCCTCCACTGCAACTCTTCCTTTACCTTCACTCTTCTCATCAATGTTGCATGAGGGTGTTATCTGCATCCCTCTCATCTCTCCCTTCCTCCCCAGGTTTTATCTGCCTGAGCTCTTTTATCTCTATCCTTGAGGGTAAGCCGGACATCTTGGGTCCACTATCCCTGCCGCCCCTGCCTCTGCTGCCCTGGCTGCTCTCTCTTCATCCTCCCGTGCTGCCCTTTACTTCCTCCCTGCGGGGGTCATGGGGCTTCTTTGTCCCAGATTGCTGGAGGATCAGGATTCCTCATTATCCCTTTAACTGTACATTTATCTGACAAGACAGGAGAGAGAGTGACCCCCGGCATCATTAAGCTTTAATGGACAGCCTAGAAATGAGGGAGCAGCCATAAAAGCAGGAGCTGAACCAGAGTTTCTCTTTAATGTCTCTGATCGTTCTGACAGGATTATTAATCAGGAACTAAAGGAATTTAAAACCTTTGCTCTTGGCTTCCTCACTTAGAGTCTTTAGCTTGCACCATTACATAGCAACCCAGGGTCAGGAGGTCTGTAGCTAATTGGTTCTACAGGGTTTTGAATAACAATGAGCCGAGCCCAATTACTGAACTACAGAGAGGCGGAGATGAGAGGAGAGGGAGGGGGACCCAGTGGAACAGGCACATGGAGGATGTGGGGAGAAGGCGGAGGAGGAGATTGGGGTGGGGGGGTGGGGGGCTTTTTCACGGCTGCTGTCTCTCTCCTCCTTAGAGTGGGGATATTAATGAGATCAGTAAATGAGTGCTGGCATAGATGGGGATGTGCTGCTGTAGAAAAACAGCCGCCCTGCCCCTGCAGGACAGCAGCAGCAGCAGATCCTCATTCACTATTCCATTTGACTCACACGAAATATGTGCGCCACGTTCTTTTTGTCCCAGATTTTCCTTCTTCTTTCTATCTCATGTTCATTTATTAGTGATGTATTTTCTTTTCTTTCCTCTGACACAGGGGATCTGTTTCTGTGGTCTTTTGATAGCACCGTTGTATAGCAGTCTGCCTTGTTGAGCCTTTAATGTTGTCTTCAGGGGTTTGTATTCAGCAGCGGCTAATATAGTTAGTCCCAGCAGTTTAAAAGCAGTTCAGTAGTAAATCTGTAGTCACTCTAAGGCATAACAGCTACTGATTGTTCCTTATTTTTGTGACCCCTTCTGCTTTGGTCCACATCAAGACTTGTTTTTCATCCTCTTGCTCATCCATCATAACATGCTGCTGCATATCTAGTGAGTAGATTAAACTGTGCAGTATCTACACAATGTCTCGCCACTCTAGTGTGTCATGTAGTGTCCCCCTTGCCCTGCTACTGCTGACGAAACTAGTTTGGATGGCAGCATTATCAGATTTAGAGAGCTAATTTGTTCCAGCGGCAAAAGGACTGTTCATCCTGTTGAAGGGATGCCTTTTTTTCACTTGGTGGTGCTCAGTATTTTTTTTTAGCCTTTGAAAAATTGCATCAGTGCTGAGCTGTAGGACTTTTAAATTGATCTCTGCTTAAATAATCTCTTTCAAATTCATGAATTCACATTGAGCAATCCCCTCTTCTGAGCATTCATCACTTTCAATAAACCCCTGAGAAGCTGTCATTATGCCTCCACCTCCTCATCGTGCTCTAAACTGCTGTTCAAGGGCTGCAATTTGGAAATGTGATTTAAATATTGCTTGAAATGGATAGCTCATATTTACCTAAGCCCCCAGTGCCAGACTCTGTCATGCAATGAAAGCCTGAGGATGTCAGCCGCACTTCCTGTGCATGAGTTGTAGACATTAATTGCTGCTAGCAGAAAGTTTAGCCCTGACCTTTCCAGATCACAAGGCAAACAGAATTCTCTGTAGGCCTGCTTTTCCGCACACTTTTGTCACTTCTTCTTCATGGTTGGATTTCTCAGAGATGAGAAAGGATTGTCTTTGCTTACGATTTTAATCGGCTATAGAGGGCTGAAATACTCCAGCTGGAATGAGAAGGAGATAAAGGCCTTCTTAACTCCAGACTGCAAATGAACTACAAATCCTTGAGCTGGATTGCTGTTCATTCTTCAGTTATGTAAGCCCCAAATCATTTTTTTTTCTGTTCCCACTCAGTGGTGTCACTGTGTATATACAAATAAACTCTTGATAGATATGACTTATAATCTCTTTAAACTTTCAAGTACAGGCATTAATAAGAGTATGAGTCAATTTTTCCCAGGGTTTAAGCAATCAACACACTCTCTGCTGATGATCAACTCAGGATGGCTTTGAATATTCATCACCAGTGATTGATTGGCTTCATATAGGTTTGTGCAAGGCTGTCTTACAAATACGCTTTTGAAATTCCTCCTCAGCAGCGTGCTTGGATGTGGATTATGCGCTGAATCTCATCTCTTTAAAAATGGTTGCGAGTGCCATTCATTCCAAACAATCCTCTGAGCCTATAATATATTCTGAACTCTTGAATCTGCATATTTGCATACTGTAACAGAGTTGCAGCTGTGGTCCCAGAAGAGTTTATCATTATTTCACATTTATTTTGTCTCCCTAATTACCTAATTAATTCTGTTGTTTTGATTGTGGTGTTTACCGTTTGTTTTGTGGAGGCGTAATCCTGTTCTATTTGTCTGTTTGAAGAAGGAGCAGTCTCGCTGAATTATTCATGCTGCACTCCAGCGACAGCACAGCCGTTTAAATGATGAAGGCATTTGTGAAATCCTCTCTCTCTCTTTTCACACTCACCCTTTCTCTTTTTCTCTTTCTCACTCTCGCCTCTCTCTTTCTTTCTCTCATTCTCTCAGTGAGGGCCTGAGGCGATGGAGTGTAAGGAGGGGAGAGGATTTCACAAGGCGATGAAGCTGTGGAAAAACATGTCCCTCTAATGTGTCTCACCGATCTCAGAGAGCGCCGGACCCAAAGCCATGTCTAACCTGACACTATAATGTGACCTTTTATCTCCACTTCTCACAGGAAACAGTGCTCCACCCTACTCACTGTACATGCCTCTCTCTCTCGTGTGGTTGTGTGTGTGAGTGTGTGTGTGTGTGTGTGTGTGTGTGTGTGTGTGTGTGTGTGTGTGTGTGTGTGTGTGTGTGTGTGTGTGTGTGTGTGTGTGACTGAACCAAACGCCCACTGAGCAGAAATGTGGACACTTGAGCCGACACAGGCCCTCTGGAGTGCTGGTGAGGTGTCAAAACGTTGTTCACTGATTGGATATCACTGTGTCATGTGGTGGCTCGGTGTCCACTTCACACTTTCAGCTGTGACTTTTTTCAGTGTTGACGACACTTGATAGAGCACAAGTCAGCAGAAGCAGTGGATCCATTCAAGGCTTACTGACATCTGGTTAATTTTTCTTTCTTTCTTTCTTTCTTTCTTTCTTTCTTTCTTTCTTTCTTTCTTTCTTTCTTTCTTTCTTTCTTTCTTTCTTTCTTTCTTTCTTTCTTTCTTTCTTTCTTTCTTTAAAGGAAATGCTTTGTCTCCACCCTCAGTGTGGTCTTAATGGTGTTCCCACTCAAAGAGCACTGAAGGAGGAGGAAGAGGAGGGAGGTGATGGGGCTCTCTGGAGATTCTCTGTTTGCTGTGTTTACTGCCAAACCCTTAAGGACTTACAGGCACTTTCATCAGCACTCAGCAGTACATAATACACACCTCCCCGCCTGTGTTCGCTCAGTTTCTAATGTCCTATTTCCCTCTAACACGTGCATTTTTAAAAACTATATATGACACCTTTGATTCCCAGGGGTCACTTATGTCTGTCTGTAAGGGCTGATTACCATCTTCTAGTGGCAGCACACCATTATACATTTACATGAAAAGGATCTTACACCAGACATCATTTGTTTGCAGCTCCTTTCAGGGATTCCCTGTGGGTCGGCATTGTCCTTAAAATGCACACATCTCAACTAGTAGCATTGGTTTTCAGGACGCCTGTTTCTTTTGATGATAGTGAGCTTGATGGACGTTATCAGCCGCCTTGTGGCTCCAGGCTCAAACAAAGCCTTGAGCAAACAGTATCTATGGTTTTATTTAAAATATATTCTAATGTGTTGTTTTCTCTCTGTAGGCCTGTGGATTCTGCATTCTATTTGATCTGCCCTAAACATACATCTTTAATCTTTGCTGCAGGCTGTGCGAGAGGTAATGCGTGTCACTGCCTCTCCACTGAGGCTGCAGGCCTGCTTTCCCAGCACTGCAGCCCCTCTGGGAGACCTGCAGAGGGCAGCATGCTAAACACGGCATCCTTTTCTACTGCAGCTCCTTTACACCTGCACCAACACCACCACCTCCACAGCTATCTCTATTAAGGCACATCTTCATTAGCTCACTAGAGGAAAAAAAAAAAGAAAAAAAGAATAATACAAAAAAACAGGCTGAGAATGAAACCATCATGGGCCCGCAGGGTGTTCTACTGTTTGTACTGACACAGAGGACGAGTTATGCTAATTGAGTGTTCTTTGCATAATTAGGCAGAAAAACTTTATCATTATTATTAGTGGAGAATAGCCAGACAGAGGGTAATTTCAAGTTTCCCAGCAGGGTGCTGCCAGAGAACAGAAACAAAAGGACACACTCTCAATGTTATTCCTGCTGTCTTTTGATGCAGGGAGCATAATTCATCTAAGATACTTAGCCTGAGTACGCTTTAATGATGATGACTTTTCCCAATGTGATTTTTCAAAGTGTTTTAATGTATTGTCTTCATAGAGGATATGTTTGCTGTGGTAAATTCGAGGACTGCATATTAAGTTATCCACCTAAATGAGTTTTTTTTCTTTCATGTTTAATGAGCCTTCACTTTTTGCCTTTTTTTTTTGCAGACATCTTCATTCTGCTTTTTGTGTGTGTGTTGTGGTTTGTGGCACATGTACGGTTCTGTTTAGAGACTGGGAACGTGTGATACCACTGAGAGAGGGTTGAGAGGTGATGCGGCTAGCCGCTCAGCTACGCAGGGCTGTGAGTAAGTGGGCCGTGGCTATAACAGGCACATAGGGCAGTCACAACAGAGTGTTGAATTTATTAGTTCCTCAGCAGGATTTCAGCAGGTCATTAGGGTTCAATAAGATCCTGTGATATCCTGTTATGCACTTTTCCTCTTCACTTAAGTTTGATAATGCTACAGCCAAGTGTATGTCGGAAGATGTCTTTTCCCTTGGAGCACGGGGCCTGTGCTTGCTTTAAGACGGTGAACGATAGTTTATGCCGCAGTAAGTATTCCTTTCAAAGGCTTTACAAGGCACTGGGGATTAAGAGACTGTACCACACTCATCTCATTTGTGTCAGAGCTGGGAAAGGGGTGCACTCTAAACACACACTGCACCAATAAGCCGTATAGGATAGACTGGAGATGAGGGCTCTCAGAAACATTGCACCTGCCCCAGTTGTTCTCCACCAACATGGCTGTCTGTGCAGCTCCTGCTTCACAAATTCAGGGAACATTCTCTCGCTTCAAAGGTTCCCCTACATTTTTTCATCTCTGTGCACCAGCCCACGGCCAAAACCACAGATTAATATTTCAAAACATGTTTCTTGCTTGCACCCCCACCCCACCCCTCTTCTCTCTGTACCTCCACTCCCTCCTTTGCCTCAATGATCCCCCCCCCCCAAGCAGGATCATCTCTCACACATGCAGCCCATTCCCTGTTCACCACTTATTCTCCTCCCCCTCTCCCCCACCCCACCAAAACCTGTCTGCCTCCCTGCTTGCTTTCTCGCCAAAATGTGTGATATTTTTCCATATCTCAAGTTTTGCTGCTCCACTGCTCTCTTCAATCCAATCACCAGTGCAGTATGTTTTATGGATTAATAAGAAATGATCTTGGAAGGTCCAGTCAAGCTGAGGAGCCAAAAGCAGAAGGATGAAGCGATGAAACAGAGGGGGAGAGGGGCAGGGTGCCGTCTGCAGTCGAATTTTAATGAGTACCAAGGGGAATATCCTTTTTTTTTTTTTTATGGGGTATCCTTCTGGTGCATTGCTCTAAATCACTGTCACACAAACAAGGTATTTCCCATCATGCCTCTGATTTGGCTTGGTAACTGTGTCATCCTGTGGCAGAGGCACCTCACCGACACACCTGCTCCGCTATCCTAATTGAACAGATGATCTGCCAATTTGTCATGTTTATCTTCAGAGGCGTTCTGGCGTCAATACCCTGCTCTGCTCAGCCCCCTCAGAACACAGTGCAGATGTTAGCAGAGCCTTTTTTTTATGACAGATCTTGTAGTCATTACTGAATAATTCATTGCAACATTAATGTCTTTAGATAGTATCTCCAGCATCTTGCTCAGCCTTTTTGGCTCTCTCTCTCTCTTTATTCTCTAGCTCCTCACAAGGGAAAACTTTATTATTCTCTCCACTGACAGCAAAGTATATGGATAAAAGATAATTGCCTGGCTTGACTCAGCCATTGATATGAAAATAGAATTGAAATTATTCACTGTGTTTTAAAGGTTAGTAGAAGGTTATTATTCAGGGAAAGGTGTTGTGGAAAAGAGTGTCTATGCACAGCCCAGTGGCAGACCTGACAAGACATCTCTGAAAGGCTAATATGCTATGCATGCTGCAAAGGCCATGCAGTGAATAAACAGAAAGGGTCTCCTGAGATCTTAACACAGGAGAAGTCAATTATTTATGAGCAAATTATAGCTCACTCTGTGCATAAATATGATATGCTCCAAAAAAGATTGTGGGCTTGATTAGCACACTCCGCTCTCTTTTATTCACAATATTGTTTGTCCTTTCATTCTGGCTTCCATGCATGGTGGAATGTAATATGAACACTCTAATGAAGAGCGAGAGGGTTTCTCAACCAGCTTAATGTATTCGATCCGTTGCATGCTTATAGGCTTGTTATGGTTCAGATGGACTTTGAACATGGGCTTAATAAATCACCTCTGCCAGCAGTCGTCTGATGTTTCTGCTTAACAGCTGCTCTGATGTCTGTGGTTGGCCCATCACTACTTACGCCATTCACTATTACCATGGCAACTGGGGGGACGTATGCAGGTAGCATGCTGTAAGCTGGAAGAAGTCATGGTGTGCTTTTTGATAGCAGCCATAGAGCAGCAGACAGCCCCCCCCCATCTGTCTGTCTTTCTGTCTGTCAGCAAGCAGCTGGTCCACTGCACATGTGAGTTAATATGCACTCAGATTTTTCTTTTAAATATTTCTTTATGCATTTTAAAGCTTTGTTTTTCTTTGTGCATTGACTCAAATGGCTTAAACATGATAATATTGTTTGGAATTCTTTTCAATTCACATTTCAAAATCATTCTGTATTAGAGTATTTATGAAATGATTTCTTCTTGGATATTTTCATTTATTGGTGGGAAACTTGACAATAAGGCGACGCTAAACAAATCAGTTTTCAGACACTTAGACCTCCATTTGGTGATTGGAGTCTGACTTCCATGTAAAGACATCAAAGAGAAGTGAGATGAGAGGCAGAAATTAGTACACTTCTACTGGGAAGATGCCGTGGCTCACACCTCCTCTTCACCTGTTTCCTCGCACTCTCATTCGATCTTTTTTCTGTTCATTGAGCTTCACTGACTTCATCCAAAGATGCAGGTGTGATCACTCACCCATTCACTGTTAGTTAAAAACCACCTCTTCTACTCCTAAAATAGACAGTTATTCAAATTCCTTCCATAAAAAAAAAAAAGCCTGCCATTTTCTCTTTTTTCATATAAATTCACGATTTGTCAAAGTATTCAGCTACATGAGGTTTTTAAAAAAAAAGAAAAGAAAAAGAAACACATAAGCACAGATAGAAAGCACTCTCCAGGCTCAGTATTTCAGGAATGTGGCTTGTCATTTCTCAGTATTTTTTTGTTTTTGGCACCAGCTACTGTACTGTAAGGATTGGTTTTTCGATTGTGTGCTAAAACATTCAGCACTGGTGGTGCGCTTTCATGCATTTCTACTGGATCATACAGGGGCCGTTTTAGGCCTTCGTTCCTGATAACAGGCAGCATGATGTCGATATCTGTCTGCTCTCCTGTGTCAGGCCTGTAGCAAAGATCACTGACACCATATCTCTCTCTCCCTCCTTCCTTCAGTCCTGTCCTGCACTGTGAAAAGTAATTGGATCCTCTCCTTAAAGCTAAGCACTTCAGGATGAAGTTTTTCTGAAGCCAAAACTGCTTGTGTGATTACAGACAGATCGATACCTTGTGGTGTCTCCAGCCAGCTCACCCTGCTGGCACAGGAAATGATGCGATCCATGCAGCTCTGACATTGACAGGCCCCAGGGAGGCAACAGCTTCACTTACTAGAAAAATGCTCTCCATTAGCTCGGCTGGGTGGCTTTGCCCTGTCATTGTTATGCTAGCGAGGCTGTGACATTTATGTTATGTGGATGGCAAATGCCTTTCTCATCATCTACTTGCAGTACAATTTGAATTTTCATCAACTTTGATGGACAGCTCCTGAAGAATTATCATCAAGAAAATGAAATCTTTCCTGACCCTAAATGCCACGGCTGCTGCCACTCCCTGACGCTGTCCCACAGTGCTGCTGACAAAGGCTGTAGACAGTCACACAGTGTCTCCCTTCAGGCTGCTGCCCTTTAGCTCTTGTGTTACTGTTCAGAGGTTAAACCTCACGACTTTTCTCATAGTCATGGAGAGGCCTGGTGAGAAGCCATGTCCTTTCTCAGACCTCAACAACACCCAGACCCTGTGCCCTCCCCTCTGCCCAGGAAGTGGTGCTGATATCCATGTCAGAGAATTGGGGTACTTTAGAGCACAGTGTGTGTGTGTGTGTGTGTGTGTGTGTGTGTGTGTGTGTGTGTGTGTGTGTGTGTGTTTACGGCTGAGCCAGCATCTCTTAAACCCAAGCACTTGTATTGACCCACCTCCCATCTCTCTCTCTCCCTCTCTCATCCCCCACTGTTTCCTTGTTTGAAACAATATAGCCTGCCTGTTGTTATTGATTCAGAAGATTGGACCCTGGTAAGTGCTCCTTCGAGTCTGGTGTTATATTAAGCAATTGTTCCAACAGCAGATGACAGGGCTGAGAAAGTTTTGGCTGGCTCTAATAGGCCTGGTATTACGTGTGTGTTAATTGATTGGATAGCACAAGGAGTGAGAAATTGGCTGCACTGAGAATTCAGGTCTAAGCAGCTGATAGTGAGACACTAATTCAGAACATTCACTCACATAGTGTGACAAAATAGCTGAGGTCCAAACTGTTAAATATGGTTATTTAATGACACAGGCCGCTCTCTTGTTTTTATGAAAGCACATGATAAAAATATGACTGTGTGATTAAAAGTTTACAGCTTGTCTAAGGGCAGATCAATCCATACTCTGGATGTTTTTCTGGTGTTAGTGAACCCTAACTTTATCCGGTTGGCCATGCTGGGCATATTTGCCAGAGTGTCTGAGTTGCACAGCTAGCATCCAGACATTGTCAGCAGCACAGGGGTAGTATTGCATGGAAGGTTGTTTTATGGAAGCCACCCGAAGTAAACGCTCCATTCATCCTGTCTGTCTGCACTGGCCTCCATTTCCTCTTCTGTCACACGCATGGTTAAGACCAGCTTGAAGCATTTATCACAGAGCCAGAACATGGGGTAGGGTAGGTGGTGTGGTGGTGCAGATCAAGCAAAAGGAAACAGAGTCCACCTTGCTTTTTGTTTGTCTAACATCCAAACATCTCTCACTTGTCAGTGAAATGTCAGCAGTGAAATCCCCTCTCAGTTCTGCTGTCAGAGCTGTGCAGTGATTCAGCATCAGTATGATGTCTGTGGAAGTGATGGCATTATTTTGACAGCCATAATGCATTATGCATCTAATTCCATTAGCTATGAGTGGTCATCGTTTGTTTTCAGTGAATTTAGTGTGTGTGTGTGTGTGTGTGTGTGTGTGTGTGTGTGTGTGTGTGTGTGTGTGTGTGTGTGTGTGTGTGTGCATATCTTTATTTTGGTCAAGTGAATCCCATTAGATTCCATTTCCAATAACAGCATGTTCTGCTGTGGTTGCATTTCAGTAGAGAGGTAATTTGCTAATGGCATGGCCCTTATTAGAAAGCAATTATTATTAATTACCAGTGGGTGATACAAGAGCTGATTTAGTCTTTAAAGCCCACTGTTTTTCTGGCAGTGTGGCCAGTGTGTGTGTGTGTGTGTGAGAACATTTGTGTGTCTGTCTTTCTCAGAGATGATTGCCAGCCCCACACCATCGCCCTCACCTCCCACTGGCCTGCTGCCAAGCAGCGACATTGTCATTATCAGTGTGCCAGAGGGCTGGGTAAATGTCATTATTGTAGCTTGTGGATTCCTCCAGGGAATCAGCAGCTACCCGTTTAATTTCTCTAACAGCCCGGGAAATATTTGTTGCATCACCAGCCTGTTTCATGGCAAACATCTATCGCTGCTATGCAATTAACGACATAGATCATTTACATAGTCACAGAGCTAATTTTCATAATGTTCCCTTTATTATCAGAGGAAGAAATTAACCCAGGAATTTATTTACACACCCACTGCAAATGGTAACAGTGTGCTAATTGGCTGTTAGATGATTAATAAGCTTATAGCACATGCTAATGAATGGTGCACTCACTGTTTCAGAGGTGCTCCAGCACTGTGCTTGTGTTTTGGCAGCTTAATTAGACAGATAATTATGTACTTGTTGCTTTCACTTTCGAGCAAATACCATCAAACATTTTTAAAAGATAAAAATGCACTGGTATGCTTGCATTGGTTCTGCTTTGTTTTAAATGGCCACAAAACATCAGCGACTCGGATTTGTTGACATCCAGTGGTGTTTATAAAGTGTCTAAATGTATGTATAGGATTAGAAGAATATAGACCCTCATTAGGTAAGGAGGTGCGTAAATCAGAAGTAAATAAATTACAGAATATAAAAAATAAAGCAAATATGACTGCACATAAAACAGCAAAAATCACTACAAACGCATTTTAGCATCTGTGCATGGCGACACCTGCACAGAAGAGACATCAGACATTCAAATCCCTAAAACCTTTCCACTGTTAGTAATATAGTGATTCATGCTGCTGTTGCACTTAAAAGTCTGCGTCCACACTTAAGTTACTCCTAATTTCTTTAGTGGGATTTGTGAAGCAAAGACAATGTCTGTGTAATGAGGAGGATGAGTTTGTCTCAGATACTCCTTTCACAGACTGTGGGATACTGAAGGGTAACCATGTTTAAAATGTTACTGGCTTACCTGTTTAACACTGGTCGTGGAGGAAGATCGCAAGAGGTGGTTTTGTTCTCTTTGCTCTATATAGAATAAAAGTCAGTGGTTGTTTGTGGTGGCAAATCCTCTAGGGAAGCTGGGTATGAATATTTGATGCAAATCCTCCATTTTTATAACTGACATGACTCAGAGCAGGGGTCCTCATTTATAAACACAGATTAAAAGAACTCTCCCCAAACAATTCCCTGATTATAGATTCACATACAAATCCTATAGAATGCCTCTACGCTGTCTTTAACGTGGCTCCAACTGGCTATTGTGAACACAGAGTTTCTTTATCGGCTTCAACTTATGAGCGCCCACTCTTGGACTGAATCTAATATGTCATGCTCATGAATCAAATCCACAGAGAGAGATGAGCATATACAACAAAAATACAAACTGAGAGATACATTTACCCTGATATTCAACAGATTTGTTTCCTGTGGATCTTTATGTTGTTTTTTTGTTCACGTAGTAGTTTTCATCAGGCAGAAGATACATTGCATAAATGAGGTTCTCCTTCATGCACAGAGAAATAAGACAGGCTCTTATCTTGCACAAACCAGATTAATATGCATCTAATTACAGTATACATGTTGTCTGCTTTCTCTGAAAGTCCCATTCGACCTTCACTCAGAGTTTTACTGGAATCACAATCCTGAATGCTGATTGAAGAAACTTGAACGCTGCCTGTTCCATTCTGCAAAGACAGATGAATTTCTAAACCGCATGCCAATGGTATTTCAATAGGCTCTTGGCCTTCTGTCAAACGTCCATTTGTGAGTTTAAATGACTGGTGAATTTCATCTTAATTACAACAAAGTTAAGCCAAGCCCAGAGTTCATTTTCATTTTGTTCAGTTTGCCAATTATGGATGTGGCTGGCAACGCGGTGGCTTCCACCTCCCATTTCTCAAACTCGTATTGTCCCTGGAGCAGAGAAGATTGGTACGTGCCTGACGTCCCGCCGCTCTGCTCAAAATGAAGCAGATGAGATTACTCTGTGTGCATGAAGACGGTTTCACCTAATATCAACTATGAGCCTGCCCCATGCATACTAATCATATGGATATGCTGTGTGATATGAACCAGCTCTCACCTTCATTAGTGTATAAAATGAAACATACTTTTTTCACATATTTGATATTCTGGGGAAGTGAGGGACTTCTGAGACCGATAACTGTGACAAAGACTCACTATCTTCTCCTGCTCAGTTCAGTCTGCACTGAAAAAAAGCTCACTCTAGAGCATATTAATACATGGACAGAGAGGTATTTTTTTGCTTGCATTCAGCTGCTTTAGGAGGGACTGCTAATTCATATTTTCCCATATCAGATTAAATTTGCTTTCTTCATGCATGTGCTAAAGATAATCTGTTCCAGAGCTCAGAATTATGATTATCCTGGTGGCAAGGACAGAAACATAGAGAGGCTATAGCAGCCCTGAGTAATTAAATTAGCCCTGAATGGCTAATTGGATCAATTTGGAAGGCAGACACTGTCAAGGATAAGAGTAATCATCTATGCAGTAGCAATCTTTTATTGCTCAGACATGTCTTGTAAAAAAGACAAGGTGTGATCCAGAAGGTTAATGTAATTACTGTCCAATTCTCTCACTCACTGTGCACAATAATGCTAATTAATCTAAGATCTCTGGACTATAATGAAGCGCGACAAGCCAGGTAATGCTGATTATAGTTTTAAGGACATGACTAAATGTTCTCTGTTATTTCCTCGTCCCAGACTCTGTGATGCTGCTGCAATTAGAACCCTTATTTCTCCCACTTTTACAAGACTACTGCGCCCACAAAGAATTTGATCTACTGCAAAAGGAGTATATTTTGTTCTCACCTGGATGGTGTTTAGTATGATAGTCATGCATTTTAGCCCAATAAAGCAGTGATTTACATTTCATCCAAGGCAAGCTTTCCCGGCTCAGTGAGGTGTAAAGCAATGTAATGAGAGAAAGACTTGGCTTATGAGCAGAGCATTCATATTCATTAGCAGCTGACATTAACATATGATGCCCGTGACTGATCTGTGATGCATGTTTTATGAATGCAGTTAATAGCATGCTGACAGCACGGTGAGCCATAAAGGACCAGAGCAATCCACCAAATGAAAGCCACAGAGCAGCGGGACGATTATTGATTCTCCCCTGTGTCCTATTGATCTCTGACGTTTTCATCTGGCACAGAGCTGCTAATCTGCTGTGTATCAGAGAGACACCCACAGTGCAGCCCATTGACTCTGCTATCAATAGCCACAAAGCTGGATATCATTAAATCCTCATCACTTTGTTTCCCCCGGCCAGCCGCCACAGACGACTGAGCTCTCTGCGTGACCTCTGAATAACCACTGTCCACTGGCTTGTTTATGGCCTCAGTTTCTGGTGCCTGACATTTACTGCCTCCTTTTTAATAGGCCAGTGTAACAGCTTTGTTGTACACCGAACTGATATTGACCATTGCTGCAGAGTGTGTGACTGGTTTATCCCATCAAGTGAGTACATATAGGCCTACTAGGTAACCCACAGTTAATGGAAAATAAACTCCAGCTTTGTCAGTAAACAAGGATGATATGTCCCTGAAAGCCACCAAGGCAAGTGTTAAAAACAGCTTACAAGCTTAGTGAAAACTAAATACCACATGCTGCAGAAAACTGGGTAAATTTACACATTTATAATCCCATACAGCAGTAAAAACAGCTGGATAATGTCTTGAAACTGTTCTCCCGAGAAAATCAGCAACATCAGTTTTCTGACCCAAAATGTGTTTGCTCTCAGTTGTTTCCAGCAGTTGTACAGTTCTCACCATGGGGAAGAAAAGAGTAAATTTGGTGACACTGTTGTAGGTCCAACTTAGTCTTTGACATGAATTGGTAAATTATAAGTGACTTTAATCACAGACTGTAGATAAAAGAAGGACATAGCAACCTGAGACCACCCACTGGTTTGTGGACTTTCATTTTGAGGCCTCAATTTTGGCACTTTGACCATCACCATCTTGATTTTGAAATGATGCTGCACACTCACTCTGTAGGGATTTTTCAGTCTCAAAGCATATCCTACTTTATTTTCAGTTTTACACCAAGTGGGACCATCAGTTATGACATGAACATCATGCTGTTTTAAGTAAGAATTGAAAATAACCGCTGAGGTCATAAAATAATCAGGAAAGTTTTTACTGAGGTCATAAATGAAGTGAGAAGTTTAGTCACTTTCTCATTGCTTTCTGTACAATCTGGCCTCTTTTTACAACCAGAGGAGGCCAGCCCCCTGCTGGCCTTTAAAAAGAACGCAGGTTTATAGCACTTCCACATTAGCTTCTTTTCAGGCTTGGAGGATCCCTCCACTTTTTATAAACAGTCTATGACTTCTACATAGGAGATAGGTGTTTGTTGCCAGTTTCCAGCTGGCAGCCAGTTTGGTTTCTTTTAATCCCACTCCATAACCCTATGTGTCCATGCAGAGCTTTATTCTGTCGCACACACTCACATCCCAATGGACACACTAGATGACCCAACCAATTATATGCGTGCTGCTGCTGTTTAATTTGGAAGCCTTGTTAGTCTGCCCCAGTATGTGAAAATAACTCTTATGATGTCACAGTGATGTCATCACAATCAGCAGTTTCTCACAAATTCTCTCTGGATTAGCCATTTAGCTACTAAGATATAAAGAAGAAAATGATGACTCTTTCTTGTTTATGCCTCTTACCAGAGGATGAATATATGATAGGTCTGAGCGTGATAATATGCTCATTATTGTTTCCACACTGCACTATGACAAAGTACAGAGTCATCAGCAGGACAACACCAATGAGAAACATCGCAGAGGTGACGGTACAGGAGGAGCCACTCTCCTACAGAGAGTGGGGCAGTAGTGGGACAAGGACGGGTGACATGGGGATCGATGGTGCTCAAGGTGTAGGGGTGACAAGGACAGGTGCTGGGGAGCGCCCTACCAGGGTCCATTAGAGCCGGAGCCTGCCTGCTGAGAGCAGACAGTGTGATAAACAGCTTCAGCTCTGATAATACTCAGGCTGATCAATAGCCTGTCTACGTGCCCTCCCTGAGGGACAAGCAGGAGCAGCAGCCATGACAGCTGACCTCCAGGTCATGTGTCTGTGTGTTTCTGTGTGTGTCAAGGCTCACGATCACATACACACTGTCAGCACAAGGGAGGTTTGGGATGGTGAATGGAGAAAACTATCACTGAATTAGATGGAGCATCACATTGGCCTCTTGACCTTTCTGCCTAGCCTTATCTTCATTGTGTAATAGAATCAACCAAGCATATCCAATTAGGATCTACGTGTCCTTCACTGAACCTCTAATGGTTTATTCATGGTAGTACATAGAAGACATTTTCGCATTCTCCTCTGCCATTCTCACACAGAATACTTTGTTACAACTGCACTCCTCTTTCCTTTGGAGCATTCACCCTAATGAGGGTGTGCATACAGGTAGTAGTTACTGTCATCTTTTATAGCTATGCCTCATCTGGTAAGTTGAACCACTGATTAGTTGGTTGAAAACGGATTTTAATTCATTTTTTAGGCAAAAAAAAAACTCCCACCAATTGTAGCTCCTTGGTTGTAAGGTTTTCCCACTTTTCATTTTCTTTCATGAATGTAAAATGAAAGTTTATATTTTTACTGCTGACTAAAACAAGAAAACAAGAGCTGAAGTTGCTATCTGAGTTCTGTGAAACTTTAAAAAATATTTTTTCACAATTTCTTGTTATTTTGTAGATAAGATGATCCTTAGGTCACTTTATAGTGAAATAACAGCTGCAGCCCTTATTATAACTGATACATGATATTGTAGAAGCACTGATGCTAATATTGAGGTGAACTGTGAATAGCTTTGCTGTGCTGGCAATGTTAAATGATAATTTCTGCACCTGTGAAAACTCATGAGTGTTACAGTTCCTGTACAGTACTCAATGTTGCACTTTTACTCCACACGTTTGCTCAACGGTCATCAGTTTTTATGCAAACAAATTTTTCTGGCTTGCCTAACGTTTCTATTGTCACAATGAAATGAACCATAAATTGTTCACAAGTGTATAAAGTCATAAAAATCTGCCTGTTTTGGATAAAAGTAGTTAAATGAAAGCAGAAAGAAGAGGAAGTAATAGTGTTTGAGCAAGTAGTTGCTGTGTTGCATCAGTGGGTGGATGTGGAAAAACAACATGAAGTGAGACGCATGCAGACACACACACACACACACACACACACACACGCACACACACACACACACATGCATGCACGCCCACACACACACACGCACACACACACACATACCGTGTTGTCATTCACTGAGGCAAGACCACATATCTGCTCTGAAGTCCTTTCTTCTCAACGTGCCTGTGTTATCGCACAGCTACAGTTGTGGCTTCAATGGCGGTGAGACATCCTGACTTGGAAAGTGAGACTCCATATCTTGAGCAACCCCACAAGCCATAAACCACAGGCAGCAGCTTCTGCAGCCCAGCTTGCTGTGACTTCAAACACTAACAAGCTGGAATAACATTTTGCTTGGGGTGGCTTCCCTTGACAGCTCCCAGCTGCTGGCAAGCTGATGGAAGTAAGACAAGATTTATTACAGGCCTCGTCGCATTTGGATAAAACCTAACCACATCGTATAGAATCTGTGGGATCACAGAATGTGTCATTACAGCTTCTTTCTCTGAAGATCCACACAAGATCCGGGCTGGAATCAATTCACTGGAAAATCAATTTCTGTGTCTGAGCTTGCATCCCGCTGTCAGTGGTTCTTGAAAGGAATGTGTGGAATTAAATTGACATTTTAGGTTAACAGTGAAATGCTTTAAGATCGGCTTCAGTTTAAACAATACACCAAAGTCAGAATAAAATACTTCATCATCATCATCATCATCATCATAAGCTGAAAAAACTCTTTTCACTATGAGAAAAACTTTCATCCTACATAGTTTCTGCTCTCATGGTTTGTTAAGGTCTTTTGTGTCTCATATTAGTTCACAACAGGAAATGTGAGGTGATGATGCATCAGCTGCCCCCAATCCCACCGAGCCACCCACCCAGCCAGCCAAAAAAAAGAAAAACCCAAATCAAAACAAAACTCTCTTTAGGACCACAGGATGGAATTATAAAGTGCACATATTTGGGAGTCTATTTGAAAAATTCATACAGTACATATTGGTCAGAGGACAGCGGTGAATTCTCTGCTGAATCACCTACTTAGCAATGACTATCAAATACACAAAAGCAATACTTACTTAACAAGTCTCAGCAGATAGTGCTGTCACAGTTTACAGTGTTACTTCATACCTGTGAGACAAGGAAGTGAAAGCACAATTGAGCAATGCAAGTTTCACCATTAAAAAAAAACAAGAAGTGGGTGGAAAGTATATGAGTAGATTTGCACTCACAAAAGGAGTTTGTGAGCTGTCAGCACTGTTGTTGAAAGGTCAAGTACTCTGTGTGTGTGTGTGTGTGTGTGTGTGTGTGTGTGTGTGTGTGTGAGAGAGAGAGAGAGAGAGCAAGAGAGAGAGAGAGAGAGTGTGCTGTGTCTGCATATGGTAAGACATCAGCGCTGTGAGGCTGCAGAACAAATCTATCACAGATGCTCCGACAGACAAGCTGCTCAGAGCTGGGAGATGACATGTGACTATAACCCTGCTTCTTTCTTGCCGTATTGTTTTCTAAACTGTTTTGCCTCCTCTCACCTTGACTTCAGTGTGTATTTCAATACTGCAGTGGATCAAATTACATTAGAAGCTGTAGCTGCACATGTCGGGTTTATACAGAGCACAGCTTGTTTGATTTGAGTGAAATTATAATTGGGTGGTTTGTTTAAAACAAAACAATGCCAGCAGATCGTCACAGGATGCGTGCTGTTTGTACTCCTGAGAAATGGACATGAGAAGACGCTGAGACCACCCACCTCGACCTGAATATGAGGCAGGCGGGTCTGTGGCCGCAAAAGCAACGAGCCCTGTCTAACCAGATAAAGCTCTGCTTTCATGAACCACATGAGAAGGGTCTACATCTGCAGAACATTTCAGACTACATTTGGACTTAGTGCAACATACAATTTAAACATCAGAGAGCTGTGAAGAGGTGGAAATTAGGGATTTGGGTTTGTATGATGGAAATTTCTGTGGTTACAAAAACAGGATGAGTGAAGGGTGGCTATTCATCTGATCTGGGGGGATTACACAGAACACCTGTCTGCCTCAGCAGCTTGCCTTTCCTCTGCATGTCTGTCTGTCTGCCTGGCTCTGTGCTAGACTGCAACAATCTTAACAGCTCTGCAGACATATTGTGATGTATGATTTTAGACAGAGCATGTCTTCGCCATCAATAACACACACCTATGCAGAGTTTGTTGCTGGTGAATCCTCATCCGTGTGTTTCCCAGACGGGCTAAATGAAGTTAAGAAATGAAAGTTGATGTCGGTGATTTTTCCCCCGCCCTTTCCCACATTGTTTTGATTTATAACAGCAAGTCAGATTGTATTGCACTAAAAATAACAAAGGAGCAGAAGATGCACTCGTGGTTCTGTGATTGTATTGATTTTGATAGCTGGCCGTTGTGTTTGTGTGGCTTGGGGCGTATTTTATCGAAGGCAGTGAAATAACAAAGGAGATGGGCTGGAAGTTTTCTATGTATACCAATCAGAATTTATAAATTGCTCCATTACCTTTATTTCCCTTGGTTACTCTGGGAACATTAGCAATCATTCTCTCATGGGCTTGGCTCATAAAACTAATAATCTGGTGATTTAGTGCCTCGTGGCACAGCGCACCCAGTCTAGCCCACTCTAATCCATTCATCTTGCCACCTATTAGTTTTATTTTGGAGGGACAAATTGCTTTCCGAGAGAAAATGGGTCAATAGGTGTCCTCTATTAGAAATTGCTAACAATGTAACTGCTTTTTTTTTTCTGTCCATGTGTTTGCTATAGTGAGGCTGATTATCATTCTATTTGCATACTGGGAGGTTGCTTCAATTATCTTTCTTGGGCTGCATGACAAATTGCAAATAGCCAAGGTTATATATGCAGTACTTAATTTATTCTGCATTTGCTTCTGTGAAAACGTGTGCATGTGTATATTGGTCTGTGTGTGGGAAGTGGACTTGTTTTGCTATATTTGTGGGGCTCAAAAACAAGGCACTCGCTACACATGCATTTATACGTGTAGAGCTGGCCATGCTGCAATATGAAATCAGCATTTTGCTATTTCTTTTCTGATCATAGAGATGGATGTCAGTGCTGTGAGCTGAATGGACTTCTGCTGCATGGTGGCTCCATCCCACCGTCCCATTAGTAGCTCCCCAGGGAGAGAAAGACCTGGAATCTGGGGAGACAGACCCAGATTAGCTCACAAATCACTGCCCTGGGGACCATTGCAAACCAGTGACTTCATCACTCTGAGACTTTCTGTCCTGTGATCTGGCTGACGATGCATTCCAGCAACAGTCGCTTTCAGCTGATATGAGTTGGCAGCAGACTGTGGTACAACACAGTCCACCCAAAACTGCCAGGGTTCATCAGCATCTGTGTGACTGTAGTAAGTTTGTCATTTCAGTTACTCTGCTTATTTAGTCTGCAAACCAGCAGAGTTAAACTTTACTTCATACAGTGAAGTATGCACTAAAACATTAGCTACTAGTTATGCTTGTTTGTAACTGAAAGCAGCACTAATTCTCATGCTGTCACAGTACAAATCCTGCAGTGCTGTTTCTGCTGCTTGGTGGCTGACACTGGCTGTGAAGTAGTTGTTTGTGAGGCCCAGTGTGTAGCTGGGTCTGTAATAAGGCCTCTAGATCCCTCCCTTCATTCCTCCCTCAGAGGTCTGTGGTCACACAGCTGGCCCCATCTGGCCAACCGCTGCAACCTTGCCACTTCCCCTCTCTGGGTGGGATGACAGTCACAGGGAGCAAGGAGAGAAGGATGGGGGATGGCCTTCCATTGGTCATCCCTAGATGCGGCCTGTCTGTCTGGCTGGCTGGAATTTGCTGTACATACAGTATACGAATAGAGAGGCTTTTAGACAAACAGGGAGGGTGTGTTTATGTATCCTAAAATGAACCCCACACAGTCACATGGAACCTTTGTGGCCTCTGGACCATGGCAGCCCATCCCACGTCAGTGGTGTGTTCTTCCTGTCAGGACACACACCTCCACACAGCTGTAACACAGACGTTTATGAAAAGTGAGGTGTGCTGTCCACTAATATCATTATCACTGCACGCAGTGTGCAGCTGACAGTGAAAACAAAGGCTACAGGGTGAATTTTTGGACTAAAATTGAAGATGACAGTTTTAATTCTGGTTCCTCTGGGGACTCACTTTAACTGGCTGAGAGGAGCCATCTCCCACAGTACACCCTGGTCTTGCTTTGTTAGTCCATGAAGGGTGGAGGGGATGCATTTGTCGCATGAGGGGAGTCATCATGGTCCCCTGGCGGCCAGTCTCTGTCCCCAGCAGGCTCTGCTGATGTAATCTGCCAGACTAAAACTTACATTTACACAGGATGCACAGATGAGATAAGAGGCCCCAAGGCCAACTTATCTGCTGCTATCAGAGGAGAGGAGCCGAGCCAACTTTCCTTCTCCTTCTCCCACTGTGTCCTACAGCCCTGTTGCTCTGTCAGACTGCAGCAGATTTGTGTAATGACATCAGAGGGAGACTGAGGCCTGGCGACAGTGGCCCAAAGGCGCCCGAATCATAAACCTAATTGGTGGCTGTCGCAAGTTAACTACATAGCAAATTTCCACATTTTCCCTGCGCTGCTTTATTATTTGAATTGCTGCAAGCTGGGAATAGCTGTCTTAAACTGCTTGTATCATTTGTAAGCAGCTTTTGTATAGAGGTATTTAAGGTTATTTAAGTGTTTTGGTTCAGAAATGTCACTATACCTTTATTTATATATATAGCCTTTACTCAGCTTGTTTTCTTTTGTTAGCTTAGCCTTTTAGTAGGGAACATGAGGGCAGGTAAGTAGGACATAATGACGGAAGTGATGTGCACATTTTTGAAGAATATTTTGCCTTTTTGCCTAAGGAGTCATTATAATGATGTGTAGGATGTCTTGGATACACAGCTATAACCACTGCACGCAAGCATAGTACCTCTGCCGGAGGCATACACTACACCACCACATTCAAAAATACTGTGTTTGGCCCAGCCAATCGGCTGGCTCCAGAGGCCAGGGTTAAGCGGCTTCCCGAACTTAAAGCAGTAGGTCAGTGTGGAGAAAAAACATCACACAAGAGCCACAATTGCAGCCCTCAAACATGAAAAGTCTCTTTTTATTTTTGACAGGCTTCCCACTTTTAATGGCCGGGTCTACGTGCTGCATAAACAAACAGTGGAGCTTGGTCTGCACAAGCAGCCAACAGCAGTGGCTTTGGTGGTGGGCTGGATTACAGGCTACGATGGAGCTGTGGTTAAGATGGCACACACTGAGCTCCTCTCCGACTCTGCAACAGTCAATCGAGCTTCTCTGCCACTTTCTAACTGCTCAGTTGTGACTGCAACATTTCCAGATGTCAGAGTTGTGGCTTCTGCACTAGCCAGTCCACACTGTAGGTTCTATTGGGTGTAAATTATTTCCGGCATCTGCTGATGATTATAAACACAACTGATTTCTTCAGACACTTTATTGACTACTGCATGTTATGTTTAAATGCTCATATCCTAATATCAGTGTTTTCCCGCAGGAGTAGACATGTTGCTTTTAAAGAAAGAAGCCTCAGTTGAGTTTGAGTCAAAGAGGACTTATTTCATCATATAAAACTTAATGGAAAGTCAGGAGTTCACTATCTGCAATACACTTCTATCAAATCCACCTTGTCACATACTGTATCTGTATCTACTCTTGGTGTTTGTATGCATGCTACTGCTGCTGTGATGGATATGCCAGTGTTTGCTCCTCCTGTTTCTGCTGCAGCACCTCCTTTTTCCAACACTGCTAATGACAGCAAGTTTAATTAGTGCCAGCAGATCCCCCCACTAACTGTAACTTCATTATCCATTGTCAGCAGGCCAAGCAACACTGCACATAAACACAGCTCATTATGACTGTGCTCGATCTTTTGTCTCCTCCCTGCTCCAGAATCTCACACTATTCATCTGGATCTATCTCTCTCTGCATATACATAGATAAATCTCACAGCATAATGAGGGTCCTCCAGTTGGGATGGATGGGGAAGCCATAAGGTCATTTTTCTTCTCCCTGCAGAGACTGAAGCCAAAAATAAGCCAAACCCAGGCTTTTGTTTTTTGCTTCCTATTAAAAGCTAGAGACAGCTGTGATGTGATGCCTGTTTCATGTACAAAATTGAGTTTGGCAGTTTTTATCCAAACAGTAAATGTGAAGATTAATATCAAATCAGTCTTAATCACGACACTGTTAATTGGAGTCAGTCAGGCTTTTAAACAGATGGTAGAACCATTATGAACTCTAGCTCATCTTGATTTATTCCCTGACCCATAAATCGAATCCATATTGCTGTTACCTTCACTGCTTGCATCAAAATGGATTGATTGACCCAAGATCAATTTTTTAAAATAAAGACCTGCAATGCTCTGTGGAGGTTCATGCAACCCTAACAGTGGTTCTGGCAGTGTAGATGTAACACTGTGCCTGGTAAATCCAATCTCAGCCCACAGAGGAGTGATTTATGAGACTGTGGAGGGTAAGCTTTCATGACTTCACTTTCTTTTCTGGAGAGCTTTTGTATGACATGTAAATGCGATCATTTGCCTGGTCAATTATCCTCCATCTTTACTCTATTTGACTGGCTCTGCGCTGCATTTCAGCACTGTTTGGCTGCTGATAGAGAGATAACCTCAAGCCTTGTTAGATTCCTGACAGGCGTGGCTTGTCAGTCTGTGGTACTGAAACCTCCCTAATCAAAAAATCTCTTGGCGTGAGCCAGTGGATTCTGCAGGGGTGAGCGTCATCAAAGCCTTTCATGTTCTCTGACTAAAGGGAGTGAGAGGGAAGAGGAGAAAGCTTTAGCAGGTACACTGTGCTCTTTGTTTACCCTTTCTCTTACCAATCTGGTGCACAGATGGCCAACAATTATTTCTCTGTGTGCGTATAGCCGCTGGCGAACCACCAGTTTTTAGATTGGTGTAATCCTTTATTATTTATGATTGTCTGGGATTTTTTTCGGATCAAGATTGAACACAATCTGTTGAATAACTGAGAGGAGCAGAGACAGCAGAAAGAAATGAAATGCAAACAAAGAGTAGGAATGGAGAAATCTGGGCATCCATAATGAAGATGTGATGCTCACTGTTAGCAGAACTGCTCCTGAATCCAGCACACTTTAATCCCATTAACACTGACTAAATATACCATTTGTTTTAAGCTTGCCAGTGGTGGTGTTTATGCTAATAGCCTGCCTGCTCCAGGCGATTTCAGAAGACTTTTGGAGGGCACTGGCTAATAATTAGATTTAATAAGGAAGTCAATTTCTATCCTCATTTGAAATAAAAATAAGAAGCTTAGCCTCTCATAGGACAGGCATTAATTTGTTGATTTGGTCTCGCTTTCTCTCTCAGGGCTTCTGTCTCCATAATTCTTTAACCCTTTTTTGTCCTTGTTTAGAGGACAAGTTGGAAATAAATAGGCAGACAGCAGTATTCCATATCTTTTCTTAACTGGGCAGCTGGAGCCTACCCCAGCTGACTCTGGGAGAGAGGAGGGGTACATCCTGGAAAGATTTGCTAGTGCATCACAGGGCTGACACAGAGAGACATACAACCATTCACACTCACATCCCCACCTACATCCAGGTCAGAATTACCAATCAACCTAATAAGCATATCTTTAAACTTGGACAGGATGCAAGAGCAACCATGAAGACACAGGGAGAACATGCAAACTTCACACAGAAAGGCTCAAACTAGCCAGGATGTTTAACCCCAGAACCTTCTTGTTACAAGCTAACCACTGTCCTACAGGTGAGTTTTGGGAGCCAAAAATATCCAAATCAATGCTTCTTGTTACAAAATTATACAATGATATGAAATCTGCTGAAGATATGAACATTAGATAACATAATGATAGAAATTCTCAAGTAAAGTTCAAAGGCCCATGTGATTTTTTTTTTTAACCATTGCATTTTTTTTGCCACCACTGACTGTGATATAGACTATATAGGTGCTACTGTTCTGACCTGTCCTGCACTGCAGAACTCATCATTGTGGTCGACTGCTGGGTGCTGCTCTGCTTGACTTATGAGCAGGGGTTCCAGCTGGAGGAGCTCTCTGATCTGCTGTCAGACAGCAGCCTTACTCTCCTCTGTCCTGATAACTTCCTCAGCTCTCTATTATTCTTCTAGACCCAGTTGAGCTTTTTTTCTCTCCCTATCCCCGCACTCGGTCTCCCTTTTTCAACTTAATAATGGAATCAAGCGCCCCTCCAGAGCAAGCAGCAATGCTGGCCCCCGGTGAAGGAATCATTTTCAGTGAGCATGTGTCAGTCAGCAGGTATAGGAGCACTTGCGGAGTCAATTTGGCATGGAGGAGTAGAGCTATAATACCGTGTGCCAGAGAATATGAAAAGCTCCTCAGTGAGGCAGAAGTGGTGAAATGCAGTGTATTATGACAGAAGCTTGCGGTCTCATAAGAAGATTTCTGAGATACTACACAGCTCACATTGTCATTATGGAACTAGTTAAAGTGGTCTGCTTACTATTCATTACACTCGGTGATAAATTCAGCTCTGCTTCATCCCGTTTCTCACTGCTGAGGTGCTGCCCTGTCTACATCACTGTTTCGTGTAAGTGAATATAATGTTCAGCTGCTTCTTGCATGGGCTGTTACCTTGACAACAAATTTTCTTTCAAGACAGTCATGTGAAGTCATTCCCATGCCATGTGAATGTAATCATGAGCCATAACTGAATTTAGGCAGCCCCCCCTCAAAAAAAAAAAAAAAATCTTTTTAATCTCATTAACCATTTAGCAAACTGGATTAGCGTAACAAAATCTTTGTTGCACAGCTCAAGGTCCTCTCAATCAACTGGTACAGCTTGATCCTCTGATCAGTTTAATGTTGACTTTGCCAAGTATGCATGTCTGGATCGTGGTTTACATACAGAAGCAGATTCTCAGTTGGGAATAATTCAATATGTAGACTGGCTCCCTGCAACTACCTGTAATGTGCAGTTGGTTATGAAAATAGAAATGATGCAGCTAAAAATTTCCTGGGCTAAGTCTCAGCTGAACAAGCGCTCGCTTCAGTCATTCTGATTCTTGATTACACTGAGTCAAGAGTAGGGAAGGGGGGGGGGTTAAGAAAGGCCACTGTCTGCAAACATCACCTCTCTGTGAATAGGCCACTATGTTTAAGTGGATAAGAATATAGCTGGCAGCCCACCAGCTCCATTCTATGTCGTGGACATAACAACAGGAAAACAACAGCACTGCATACAAGAGGTTGTGAGAGGAAGGAGGTTTCATCTATCAGTGCAGGTTGAATATGAAGTAGGACTTCTGAGGCTTTCCTCTGCATCAATTCAGGTCCCAGACACACCCAGTGAAATACTGGTATCCTCTACTTAAACAACATGTGACACAACTTTGAAAACTAGTGAGTCATGGTTGCAACTGAGATGAATAGATTAACAAACACCAATAAATTCTCAATACAGACTTATTGTTTCCCTCAGGCCTTTTTTCTAAATGCCTTGTGGCTGTCTGGGTGTGAACAATGTGCCATCAATTCACTCAACTAGTTTTCTGACTGTTTGACAAAGCCAAATGAAAACACATAGCTGTGGTTCGGTTTCACTTACTTTTTTTGCTTTGTTTTAATTTAAAATGCAGGGTGTTAGCAGTTTAAAACATTAAGGTGTTGTCTAGAAAACGGGTTTAAGTTGAATAAAGTGAATGTGACAGAAGCCACGGTAAAATTCAAGGCTCATGTCATCAAATCGTAATCTTGGTAGGTGAACTGCATACATACCATTTAATAATGATAATTATTTGCTCTGCACTATGTCTAATTTTAGTGCATTAATAATGTGTGGATTTTAAAGAGATTTTCATTAAGTTGTGTTAAAAGGGAAAAAACCTCATACTGTAAAATATGTTTGGCAATTTCTTTTGAGTTGTCTGCTCCAACAGGAAGTTAGTGTGGACCTTATCCTCTAGGAAAAGAGCAATGTTCTTCATGCTACAAGGGGATTTTTTTTATGTTGACCTATCTTTACAGAATATAAGAAAAGCTAGGAGACAGATTTACATTTCCCTAATTACTGAAAAACTTAATTCATTTGTTTACAGATTTGAAAACCCAACAGAAATGAAAGCATACCCTAAAAAAAAGTATGTCCTCTGCACCGATGTTTCATGCTACGAGTGGGTCCACAGGTTAGAACATTTAGTATCAGTTGGCTATGTGCCCGTGAGCCAAGGGCTATGTACAGCTCCAGATTCCCGCCAAAAGCCTCTTTTTGTTTTGAGACACATTTCATGTCTGCATTTTTCTCCTTTGATAAGGCTTTCATCCTGTTTTCATTGATTACTGTCTGATGAGTCATCCTGATAATACAGTACAGGCAATTCATCTCTCCACCACATACTGTTGGCTCTTTGTTGCATGGAATGCGTGTGTGTGTGTGTATTTTGTGAGTTTCTGCCTCCTGCCTGTGAATGACGTGGCTGCGATACACAGCGTGCATGTTTGTTTGTGAACGTGCGGTATGTATGTCTGCGTATCTCCACACAAACAGCACATCAGTACCAAGAAGTGTAAGTCATTGTAATACACACCCACCCTCTGCAGTATCAGGGCCCTCATTTTCTGCTCCATGAACAGGAAAGCGAGAAAAATGGCCAAGCCACTTATTAACTGCAAGTCACATTAATGAGCCAAGACTGTGTAATCTACAAATACATCCAATATAGGTTTATGATAAATAGTTCCACCATATTGTTGATCTTTGCCTCATTCTCTGGCTGCAAAAAAAGTGTGATTTCAAACTCTCTGCTCAACCACATTTTCCACAAAAAGGTACAAGCAGAGTGTGACAGGCATAGCTACCTTTGAACAATATGACCCCAAGGAAATTGTTCTGTGGAAGAAGCATAATATTTGCTCACTGGCTGTATCTGAGCTATGTGGAAAGTGAGTCGCTAGTAAGTTCAAAGTGGCAGGAGTGGGGACAATCCCTGCTCTGTCAAGAATTAGAGCCACCTTTGCAAATAGGCCCGTGTGTAATGCCTGAGGGTGGGAGTTTCGCCGGGGCTGGGGTTTCCATGTAAATAAACAGTGTGGGGGTCTTGGTGGGTGCACCCACCTCCCCGACCCCCTCCTTCCCTCCCCCCTTCTCCCTGGGGTCTGGGCCCAGCCTTTTGTTGCCTTTAATCCAAGCACTCTCTATTGAAAAGCATGAGGGGGTGCCTGGCTGAGATTAGCCCGCCAGCTCTTGTGTGTGCTTGAGTTTCTCACAGACTGCCCCCATACTTTTGGAAATAACACAGTTATCCCACATCCTCAAGGAGGCTGACAAGAATGACAAGTAAGACCACTGCTGGGCAATCTCAGACCTTAAGGTGACATAATGACCTCAGCTTTCCCCAATGTGAACCATGACTGGTTGTATTTAAGTCACTTTCTGCAGGCCTTACCAGACTTGTTATAACCATAATTTGAACTCCACTATTATACATAATTACATCTTGAATATGTGTAAAGATTTCACATTTATCTGTTGCTAATTTAGCAGCTTTGAATGCATGTGGCACTTTAAAAGATCAGAGATCATGTGATTTATTTGCGTCTGTATGCATGTGGTGTGTTTTTTTCTTTGTTTCACAACTGAGAAACACAAACAGTTAGTAGCTCCTTGTGCATCAATTATATACAAAAGCAGCCAAGTGTCATATTTCTGTCTTTTTTTTCTTGGTTGTGAAGGCAAAACACATATCTATACAACACAACATTAATATCATGTCTAATGTTAGAACAAGTCGATTGGCCTCTGCGATAAAGGTAAACAAGAGTCTTTTGTCTGCTAGTTACATAGGCCCGTATGCAAAGGAAAACTACAGGTTGTAATGTTACAACTGTTTGCATGCTTCCTTTCTTCCTTTGTTTAATGTAGGCTCTCATTACCACGTGGTGGTAACAGATTGTTTGAACTGGAGAGAAAAGCCATTCGAAGCTAATTAAGCAGCCATTCCAGGCTCTATTCACAGGCAGAGGACCGAGGAGCACAGGCATTTGTCAGCGCTTGACCCCGCGTGGTATTGATTGACAACGGTGCTGCGTGAATGACAGGCTCGACGCCAGCGGGCCAATTGGAAGCCAGTGAGTAAGTGCGCCGCGCAGCCATTGGACGAGAGGCCTTAAAGCCGCAGAGGAGTCCCACGTGGGGGCAGAACCGAACCTTCAAAACAAGGCGCAGAAGCAGCGCTCAGAGATGGCTGATGTTCATATCACACAAAGGCAATCATCTCCTCTTCCCCCGCTGAGCAACTATCATCCAAATGCTGCTAGGTAGACGAGCGGGTACGCTGTTCAAGAATCACCAAACACTTAAAAAATATATACCGAGACGCTCCCGTGGCTTCAATTTGGTGGATGTCGTCGATCGATTGTCATTATATTGTGCCCTTCACGCTATGTGTGTGGGTGGTGGTGGGGTTAAACCCGGATATTTCAGGGTTTTGTCTATTTCATATTAGCATTTCTTCGTGTTTTGTAGCCATGCTTTACGAGAAACGCTTCCCTGATCTATTTTTCCTAGTGTGGGGATAAAAATTCAAGAAGGCTTGTTGCACCGTACACCTCCCTCCCTCTCCACCCCCTCCTCCGGTCCCGCTGGTGGTCTTACCCCCAAAAATTCATCATCTTATTTTGGAGGCACAAAAAAAAAGGAAAACACCCTAATGAAGCGCGGATGTGGAATTTGTGCTGTCTCTGTCAAATTTGGATATCATCGTCGGCACATCAATGCCTGCTGTTGTTGTTGTACACGGTGGGACGGACGGATGATGCCTTGTGGATCCGCGGGATGATGTCATGTATCGTTGCACCCCACGTGGGGGCCGTCGCTCTCCGATAGGCAGATGTGGCCGTATTCCTTCCGAGTAATGCGATTGGACAGATAGGCGCTTTCACGGCAGTTCAGCCCTGCTGCCTGTGTGTGGCAACCGGGGTAAGCTGGACAACTGGGGGAAATGCGAGATTGTGGAGAGTACCATGTTACGCTTTTAAAGAATCTCCAACCTCTTCGAGTCGGAAGACAGATTTTGGAAGCATATTAATTTTTTTTCTTTGTGGGATTAACCAGCCGCAGAAGGCGCACATTCCTCGGAGGTTCGCTGCTGAAGAATAAAGTAGTTTAATCGAGCCCGACCGCACTAAAATTTTCTCCCAACTGCTCCCCCAGCTTGGCTGGGTGCGTTCTGGAGAGAGAGAGGGAAAGAGAGAGGATGCTTGTCGAAAACTGCGTCCACCAGGCTTACATTAGGAGGGGATTAAACGCATGAATTATAGCCTTCTCAGTATTTTCTTCGGGAGCAGAAGTCGGACGGACGCTTCGGACGCACGCACGGGTACGTATTTACCAGAGCTGTTGATTTCTTTTTCAGTTTTTTTTTTTCTTGGGCGTACGCTCAACCCCGCTTCCACGGCTCCGAGCAGGAGTCAAACAGTAGGTGGAAGCCAGCTGCTGTCGGTTGTGGCCTGCCTGCAGACGTCCTAGAGAGGGGTTTTGGTCATTTCACGAACCAGTCAGGGTCTTTTTGTTATTTGTTTTTTCTTTAGAAACAAACTGATTAAAATTGCACGGCGGAAGAGTGGATTCTTCAATCCATGTGTTTGCATCAGTTTAAATTACTCGTTGAGATTTCTTAGGATACGGTGTCTGACCACTGACCGAATAAGGTCATCAAGAAGACAGAAGCGCTCGACTGTTGTGCTGCTTTTTGACACGGCTCGAACTGCTGCGGTCACTGGGACTAGTTTGGTGTTGTGACTACTTATTCATAAACAGTGTGAACTGTCTTTTTTGTTTGTTTCTTTCTTTGGTTGGTTGTTTGCTTGTTTTTGTTTAGTTTGTTTGTTTGTTTTTTACGGTTATAGATTAAACCGCGTCATTTCTCAACACAGGATTTTCACGACCTCCCCCACCCCCCCTCACCCCCCTAGCCCTGTCTGCTGAGACTGGTGTGGCTGTGAGCAAATTTTCAACCATTTTGCCAAAGGACCTGTACACTGGAGGGATAAACAAAGGATACGTTTCAAGATGTATCCACAAGGCCGACATCCGGTAAGACGCGCTTCACCTATACTTAGAGAAGATTACATATTTATTACAAAACAGTGTTGATATATGGTTCCTGCCTGTGCTCATCCACCTTCTGAAACATGCCCCGCAGAGCGTTTTCCGCTCGTAATGCAGGTCATCAAATTTCTGTATGGTTTTCATTACAATGCATTTATGCTTCATCGGAATATGCAGGCAGTACTAAATTGATGCAGATTGTTTGTATGCCTGGAGATATTTACTCAGGCAGACACTTACATATGACCGTGCTGAATGTGAAGACAGGTGGTGGTGATTTAAATTTCTTTTTGAAATTACATTTCTTATTTAGTGTGAAAGCTAATGTGTTATTACCCTCTGGAGGTGTGAAGTAGACCCCACCTTGCTTTTGTGGTAATGTCTTACCGGCGGAGGAAATGTTAGCCTGAAAGCCTGAGTCTAATGTGAGAACTATTTAGCTCTCCTCAGCAGGTCAGGACACAATGCAGAAATACAGAATAAAACTTTCTACACCCCCGCCTTCCTTTTTTTTTCAGGCTCCACATCAGCCTGGCCAGCCTGGCTTCAAATTCACCGTAGCAGAGTCTTGTGACAGGATTAAAGATGAATTTCAGTTCCTGCAAGCCCAGTATCACAGGTAATGATTATCCTGAAAGAATGACAGTGTCAACATTTACTCCTTATTGGATTGTTGAGGTTGAGGCTAATATTTGGCTGTTGACTTCTGCAGGAACATAAAAAAAGGGCCTCGTTTTTATCCTCTGTACATCTCTGTTAAGTGGTTAAGTGTGAGTGAGTGATTGAAGTGGCAGAGATGCTTGAAAATGACACTTGGTGTTCTATTTTAGTCTTAAGGTGGAATATGACAAACTGGCCAATGAGAAGACAGAGATGCAGCGCCACTATGTCATGGTAAGATTATGTTACAATACAAAGCAATTATGGTTCCAAATTGCACGGCTTGTTGAAGATCTAGTTGGGGTGGAGTGAGCCGGGCTATTGTAATCACCTATGTGGTGGTTAGGGCGGGTTGAGTGGCAGGTACAGGCCTGTGAAAGCCCCCAGGGGGGTTTGATGTAGCAGGTTGTTACAGAGGAACGCTTCCTGACAGGCCGGCAGCAGTGGGCTGCGGCTCCATTATAGCACGCCCATGATCTCCAAGGGTCGGCTGCAGCGTTGCCCTCTGTGTGTGCTGATCTGATTATTCTCCTAGGAGACTACACACTCAGACATATGCATGGCCATAAATTAGGTGTGAGCTGAGGGTGGAGGCCCAGAGCAGCGTGTGGGAAAATACACCACAGTAAACAAAATGGAGGACGCGGAGCACTCTGCAGTCTCCTTTATACTCAGTTTCTTTGTAAACCTTTATCATTAGCTTTTGTTTTAGCAGCCTTTTAGAAAAACATAGGTGTGCCCCTGACGCGCAAATTAGCTCAGACATGACGCAGTAAGAAGGTTGTCCCAGGTAAACACACCAGGGATGATTTAAACCAATGCATGCTGCCTTAAATTAAACTTCTTTTTTCTCACAGGAAAACAGCATGTCAGCCTGACAAGGAGGAGGTTAGGTAAACATGTAGGGAAGTATCCCACAGCCAGCGCTGGGTGTCAGGTTACGCTATGGCTGTGGGGCTCTGATCTCAGACAGAATGGCTCTCTTGTTTGAGAGTAATTTTCGAAGAAGCTAATGGACTGAATAATGCATTGGCCTCATCAAATAGACGCTGACTGGAAAGCCATTTCTGCCCTGGCTGCCACTTGTGGGCTCCACGGATTACATTTCAGCCAGACAGACTGACCTGGCTGGAAATAAGAGTGTTGAGCAATCGCGTTACTCTAAGTAAACAAACATCATAGGGATCTGAGGGCTTAAGCTGATCAATAACTAACCCTCTCTTTTCTGCCCACACTGCAAACAGCAAAACATTGATTTATTGGCTATTCACTCTCAGCTGCTCAGAGAAATCCTTTTGTTATCTGATCTCAACTTATCAGCTTTTTCCTGTAAAAATTTTATATGTAGGCTTTATAGCGTTCAAACCCTGACCATGATATAATCAGTATAGTGATAATTACATTGAGGTTACACTGGTTTCATGTGCATGAGCATAAAAATACTCGGCTCTTTTTACATGTAATAAATATCACATTTTGTAACTGTGCTGATGTCATTAACCCCAATTAAATCTCTGCTTTCATTTCAGTATTATGAGATGTCCTACGGGCTGAACATAGAAATGCACAAGCAGGTACGTATCATAGTGCTGCTCATATTTTTCAGCTCATTGGTTTTTTACAGTGTCAGGGGATGTCAGATCCAGGAGGAGCCACTTACAGGCTGTGAGCTGAACTGAGCATCAGTAATGGGCTGCAAACAGGCAGATCCACTGCACACAAACAAAACAACACAACTGCAAGCTTGTACCACAGCTTGTACAAGTGCTGTGAGCTGTTATTGGATATTTGCATGCAGTGTAAATCCGTGATTTGACTCAGCTTTCTGATAAGATTAAAGGTAGACTTTGGCAGGCTTAGCCTTTTGACTTAATGATTAAATAGAGAGGACTTCTGATAGGTCAGTATTTCTTTTTCAGATGAAGTCATTACAAGAGCAGAGCAAAAGTCCCTTTAGTCACTTTATTGTGGTCTTATCTTTATCAAAAGATCCTATCTTGTATTGCTTCAAAGATAAATCACGCTGAAGTGATAAAGATTGTGTGAATGAGTGACACTGCATTGCATGCTGTTCTTAAACCACTGATGTCCCTCCCCCTGCAACTGCCTAGCTTGGTTAATGACAGCTTTGGCGGCATGGCGGGTTGGCGTGGTAGGGCGATCCATCAGTGTCTGTGCTGCGTGTCACACTTCCACATGTCTCTCAGGGCTCAGGCCGCTCTGATAGCTTCTGTCAGGCACTTATCGCCAACCAGAGGAGAGAGGTGGGGGGATGGGATCAGGAGACAAGTTGGAGAATAGAGCTGGAGGCGGGGCAACAGCCCAGCTCTGTGTAAACAGGTTAATCGACTGATCCATTTTAGCGCCTGACTTTTATCAGGAACCTCAACAGAGCTGATGGAAGTGCTTGAATAATTCATCAGTGGGGCCCTAACCTGCTGAACGGCGTGTTTGTGAGCAAACAGTGTGGGCCCCGGCCATGCAGCTCCCCCAGCTTACAGCTCAGGCAGAGGAGGAGGAGAAGGTGGGGAGCGGTTAACAGGCAGGGCTGGGATGGATTATTGGATGCACACAGGCATATTATTTTCCTGCCAGGAGATTTATTCCATGGTGAGGAAATTCATTCCTCTAACTGTGCCTTTTTCATTACAGTGCAGGGACATAATTCACATTTCAGAATGCACACACCGGTACAGCAAAGACTGACGTGGTGGCGTTATCTGATCCCTCTCCATCACCCATGTCAGTATGTCGATGCAAATGGCTAATTTCTGCTGCATGATGTCAGCCAGTAATTATCTTCATATGGTGCTTGTTTCCAAGAACTACATGGGGTTTGGGGCTTGTATGATGCTAAGATTCAATCAGATTAGGCTGTTACCTATAGTCATAACGCAGTCATTTCTGCAGGAATCATTTGCTAAGTAGCAAAGTATCTGCCATGCTGAGTGCCAAAGCAAACTTGGTCAGCCAACTGACTGTCTGCAGTCTTCATACAAAAGAGGCGTACAGTGAAAAGTGGTTGGAGAAACCGTGGCTCTCCAAGCCATCAGTGCTTCCATATCCCCAATCTGTCATGTGGGACTGGAGTGTGCTGTAATAATGTCAGGGTGTGAACTGTTGGGTGTCAGTTTCACTTACATAAGCAAAAAAGTTACTGGACCGTGTTTAAGACGTGGCGAAACGAGGAAGGTTATGTTCTTGTGTTTTTTTGTTAGAATAAGTTTATTGTTTTTAAGACAAGGGTAATCACAGTAATGAGTCATGTATTCATTTATGCAGGGTTTTGGCATTATTCAGATCAATACCAATAACTTTAAGTGCCAATTAGAAATTTATTCTGGACTCACTACACCTCCTTAACAAAGACTCTGAGTCTTTGTGTACCATTTTGGTTTTGTGGAAACATCATTTTGTGGCTTAAACAAGCTGCTAGTGCTGGTCTGATATTTCTTCTTACTCTAAAAATCCGACATCAGGCGGTGCTGTCAAATTGCTGCGCCTCTAAATGGAACTAGTCAAGTATTGTTTATAGATGGATCATGTGACCAGTGCCACCACTTGTTTTCCCTCTACATTTAATACTCATCAGTGTCTCGAGTCCATTTTCCCATTGCTGATAGCAACAGGCGAATACCTCTCTGCACACCATTGACAAGCCAGCCCGAGAGTGCTCTTAAAGTGGTGCTACACAGGTCCGAGTACCTGTAATTGTGTAGCGGCAGTGCAAAGCCAGCCTCTCAAGGGCCAAGCTGTCATCTGCTTAAAGTGACAACAGCCCAATTTTTATCTGCCGGCAGAATAAAAAGAAAAAAAAAAGAATTCTGCCAGCTCTGCACCGTATCTATTTTGACAGCGCTGCCGAGCTGAGTTGATGCCTTTTCAATGTATTTGCGTGTTGTGTTGTGAGTGTGTAGAGGCTGCCAGTTGTTTAGGGCAGAGTGGATCATCCACCTCCTGACCTCTCCCAGCCAGCTGTCACAATGACACTAAGCTACAGAGGAATGGGCTGTGCACTCAAGGCCTTTCTACAAATCCTGTCAAATGTCCGACTGCTATTTACATGGCTTATCTGAACAAACATGGATTATACAGGCCCTGTCGCTTTTCAACCGTTTCTGTGGGTCTCCTTCAGCTCTTTGTAGAACATTTACTACATTGCATTAATACTAATGCTCATAAATCATTTATCTTTATTACCTGTAGGTCGCATTTATTGTGTGTCAAAAGAGCCCGCAGTTCAATTTCTTTTTTTTTCTGCGGGCAGTAATCAAGTTATAGTCAGTGTTATCTTTTGGACTATTGTACTTCCTGTGACACATGCTGCCCTATATTTGCTTGACATTATTGCGTCTGATCCCAGGCTTCACTTTGCTTCATCTGATATTGCATCTTCAGCTTGTTTGTCCTGCTGGCTTGCCTGGCTAAGTGGCTATCCATGTTGCAGCTTGGGTCAGCAGGTCTCGTTCTGTTGGACATTACTCTCCAATCTCTCTGGCTCTGCACAGAGGTAATATGTCTAGCTGCCAAAACTGCCTGGCATTTCTGCCATGTGTAATAAATAAGCTAGCGGTCTGCAAAGTACATTGTGTGTGCTGCTCCAAATGAAAAATCAGAGAAAATCCCTGTGATGTGTTTGTGTTCTGCAGTGGCCCTGGGTTGAACTGCAGCTCATAAATTCCAAAGATGATGTAGCTTTGGCACTGTTATTTTTCTGCTCCCAGTGCAGAGCTCGAACCTGAAAGTCTCATCTCCTCTCCCTGGAAGGAGAAAGAGGCAGAATGGGCTGGCTGTGCAGTGTTTTTACAGGAGGGGGAGGTGGTGGTGGTGGTGGTGGTGGGGGTGGATCACAGCCCCCTCTGCACACCTCCTCCCACTGCTCTTTTTATCCACCATTCATTTGGTACGTTCATGTGATCGACAGGCTGAAAATTCAATTTAATGACCTGCCTCCAAGCACGTAATATGATTTTAAAGCCTGTTACGGTCAAGCAGAGGTGCCATTTGCATAATGATCCCAGCAAGATAGGGCTGCAGCCGTTGCCATGGCAGTTGGTAGACAAGCAGAAGAATGGAGGCAGGGCATCGTGGATATTGGGAAGCTATGAGGGTGGTGGGTTGGGCACTTGGTTGCAGTGAGAAACGGCTTGGGCTTTATTCCTGGAAAGCCTTAGCTTTAGCAAACTGCACTTGCAACACAGTCTGGTTGCTTAATGGTATTGATCATAGATTTAAGGTGTCTTCCCTACAATGTTATTATGGCTTCTCTTTGCTCACTCTGCAGTTATGATTGTTAATGTAAATTCCCCACACTGTTACATGTAAGTAAGCAATGCAGTGGGCCTTCCTTCCTGGGGTGTGGTGGTGTGGTTTAACTCTGAGGTTAACTGCAGGACAGTGCATTTGCAGATGAGGGGAAGGAGGGCAGAGTGAGAGAGGATCCTCTCAACACAGCAGCACTCTGCCTGCTCATATCCGTTTAGCATGGAGTGCACTCTTAGCACAGCTGTGCTCCATCCCCCTGGGCTCTCCTAATGTTTTAAATATTTCAAATGTCAATATCACGCTGTTTAGAGGATGTTGAGTCAAGCAGTTCTGATTGCCGCAGTAATTGACTTAATCGGTGTAAACATTAAAGGCGGGGTTATATGAAGTCACTGTCTGTTTCATACTTTACCGTCTCATTTTGATGCCCTTCTTTGTTTTCCAGACGGAGATTGCCAAACGGCTCAACGCAATTTTAGCTCAAATTATGCCTTTCCTGTCACAAGAGGTGAGTTTTGAACCTGGTTTTCAAATGGTGTCACAGTTCGTTACTCAAGCAGAGTCACTTATTGTTGCCTGTACTCTTAAGATAATACTACTAGCATTTTTTGAATAATTGCAGTTTAGAGCATTTTCCCTCATGTTTATAATTCCAGTGCTGCTTTGAGAAAAACTGTGTGAAATTCACAGATGAGCAAGTGTGGATGTGTGATAAATAATCTTTTGTAAATGTCTTTCCACAGCACCAACAGCAGGTTGCTCAGGCAGTGGAGAGGGCTAAGCAGGTGACTATGACTGAGCTGAATGCCATCATCGGGGTACGTGGACTTCCCAATCTGCCTCTCACCGTGTGTATACCCCCTTTTATTCCTTTATTTGACCTTGGGTAGGGGCAAACCTTCACATAAAATGCTGTGACTAGTACTTGTTCATGTACCAAGTAATCTGAACTGTTAAGCGAACACATTGTATATACCACCCAATAAACTTATAGTGCAGATTTGCCACTTTTTAAATCAAATGTGTTAATACCTACATTTTTCAATTTTAGAACTTATTTTTCACCATTGAATTCAAACTATATTTGCAAGTGTGCCCCTAAAAAATGGATGCGTTGCTTTAGCTTTGGCCTTGGTGGCATCTTCAGTGCCTTGTTGTGTGTTGATAAATGCGTGCCTGAGAGCTCTTGAGAGCCCCTTCGCAGCCCATATTGCTTTAATTGGTTAAGGTTTTAATGAGGAGCCTCATCTCTCACTGTTGACCTGGATTGCTGTGGGAATTAAAAGGCTGAGGGTGAACTAAACACAGCCAGCACTGCAAGCTAACTGAGACAGTACAGACAGTTGTCAGCCATCGCAGCTCCGCTGCACAGTTCTCTTCACACCACAGCAGCGAACAGTAATCTGCGGTGTTCATCACTGCATCAGAACGCCATCTGCTCCTCACTGATCAGCTGTACTGACCCTACCAGCTAAAAACTAAAGTGATTGGTTTCACCCACCATGCAAACTATGCTATCTGTGATCTTATGACTACAGTTGTCTGTATAGCATGCACAGAAGGCAAACCTAAAGGCTGACTTTATGACTGGAGGCACATATTGGAATTCAATTAAAACCCCCCTTGGTGACCTTTTGTTCCTGGATAATTGCTCCCTAGAATTTGTCTGAGTGGGTGTCTTGAGGTGATGGAGAGCTGTTTGTTTTCCTCTGTTAGACCGAAGCAGATGCTTTATTAGACTTTCACTCTGGCAGGGCAGCTGCAGTAGTAGCAGCAGTAGTTCCTAAGAAGAGGAGTTTTCATTTGTGTCTTTTTTCTGGTATATTTGATTTTCATATTTAGAGCAGCATAATACTAGAATGTTGCTGTACATTTGAATTTGTATTTATGATCATCTGACTGTGTCCTGCTGTTGGGCTTTCTCTAAAAATCAATATATCATAGCATTAAGAAAACATTTTTGTGAAATATTTGATGAGCCTACAGTTTTAAGACATGGTCTTATGTGGAACCAGGACTATTTTATGAAACAGTAAGGCTTCCACCCAGGTCACTCAGGTTGCTCTCGTCAGAGAAGGTGGAAATGTTGCCACTGGATGTTTTACGAATACCTTTCCATTAGTTATTCATTAAGAAGAAGCTCTGTAGGCATGCCAAAATCCTCATGTATTTTGTAAAGCAAGGTGAAAGAGCGTGCCAGGTAGACAGGCAGCATCCAGGAGCCAGCTGCATGTCTTATTGATGGAGCTGAGGGCCATTAATAGAATGAAACTAGGGCAGCTGCGTTTGTTCAGATGAACCTGACAAGCAGTGTTTCCTGGTTGATTAGAAAATGCCCACAATATTCAAGTCAAAAGGATCAAGTTCAAACAAACCCATATTTCTCCTTGGATAACATCCCAAAAAGTGTTAAATGTTTCTTTTGTTTGAAGGACCATTAACTGTATTATATAGTAATAGCAGAGGCATCTGTGGCAGCTTAAGCCATGACCGCTCTATTGCCCTTTTCAGCAGCAGCAAGCTGCCTATCCTGGTCTCATTCTAAGTGGCATCCACAAATATCTGTCTGTGCTATGCTGCTGTTAATGGATTTGGTGTTTGCACACATCTGGGATTGAAGTGTTTGTGCATGTTGCATGGCACAGCCCAAGTGCAATGCGTTTCTATAGTTAGTTTGTTAGCACACCAGAGACTGCTATAATACATTTGCTCAGTTTTGCCTGTATTTTTTTCCTCTTTAGCTACACTCAGTTAGAGGAAGAAGAGGCAAAGAGTAGGTCTTTATCTTGGAATATTAAATTAGAGGAAATAGGCCAGACTCCTTTCTTTATTTATTATTGTCTTCATTTATGGCCCCTCTAATGAGGGCTGTTGCTGATCAGCCATGCTTATTACCCATCAGTGCCTCATTAAGCACAATGAGCAAGGATGGCTCTCCCCTGCCAATGAACTGGCTCCTTAATTTCCCTCATGGACACAGTATTATAACGCACTCGCTCTCTTAGGCTCCTTGTTCTCTCTCGCTGTCTGTCCGGGGTGCATTTTGTAATTGGATTGACATCTGCCCCATGTAGCAAAGCTAAAGGTTGCAAGTTAAAAAGCTAACTATTAGTCATTCTAGGTCTCTCTACTTCCACAACAGAGAATCCAAAAGGCAAGAAACAATCAAAAAAGACCCTTTAAGTTATATTTCTAAGGACATATTTAAGTAGTAATTGTATTCCTGCTACAGAATTTAGAAGGAGTTCCTGCTGAGTTAATGTATTTTTAATTATGTGTTAGGCCTGCCTACCACCGCCTATGTGTTGTACTACCTCCCCAGTCATTACAAAGATCCTAATATTCCTGAAATGGCCATAAATGGCCACTGATTGAAATCCATCTTGTAAAAGAGAGAGGAGTATGCTGTAACAGCATCTGAATTATTCAGCTGGCTCGTATACGGGTAATAAATTGCTGATGTTTTTATTGGTGTCTCGGCTAAGTATTATTTAACCTTGCTTTAAACTGCTTACTTCCATGCTGAGTGCCTTTTAACTCCCATCCATTTCCCTGTGCCTTTCAAATATTGATGCTGAATATTGGAGGGTTGACTGAGTGCCAGCATGGGACCCCTGGTCCTGGCTCCCACAGCAGCCTTCCAGACACACACTCAGAAACACACTCAAAGACTCAGAGTGAGAGGGAAGGCGTGCCAGCTTCTAGCACTTGGTGTTCCCGCAGTCTCTTAAAGTTTGTGTGTGCAAATGATTCATGTTCTGTCAATCCAGGAATGTGACTGTGAGATCAGTTAAAACAGACACCGGTTGTGTTTGAAAAGCAGGTATTGTTTACCCCACAGACAGAGTTCCACAGAGCTTCATACTCTGTAAGGTGATTGCTTAAATCACAGAGGCACAGGAGTTCTGTGGTGCTGCACTAGAATATGTGCTAGTTTACCTTTAAGCATCTCTTAAGATGTGGTTGAATCAGACCTTCTTTTTTTTTTTAACATAAAGTAGAATAACAATATTTCTGTTGTTTTGTTTCCAGTAATGCACTGCTATCACTGGGTTATTTGGATAGCTCCAGCACTTGTGTCTCATGTGTTAGACGTGCTGAGAAGATAGTCAGTTATAAGTTTTACTCTCCTCAGCACGGATCTAGGGCTTATGCCACCCTGGCCTGGTATGGAAATAGCACTGAGGGGGATTGCTGTGTGTTCCTGACAGTAATAGATGTGTGAATGTGCTAATATCATCTGGGGTTTAGCCTTGTGTTTAGTTTGCGGTTTCTCCTTGCCCTTTCCCTCCAACCCATTTGTTGTCTGTCTGTCTTTCTCCCTGTCACCTTGCAGCAGCAGCAGCTCCAGGCACAACACCTCTCCCATGCTGCCCATGGGCCTCCAGTCCAGCTGCCACCTCACCCCTCAGGCCTGCAGCCCCCTGGCATCCCCCCTGTGACAGGCTCTGGATCAGGGCTGCTGGCATTAGGAGCTCTGGGGAGCCAAGCCCACCTCCCAGTGAAGGATGAAAAGAACCACCATGATCTTGAACACCGAGGTGAGAAGAAAAACTCAGTCACATAGCTTTCTTAATTTTTCTTTTTCTTTTTCTTTTTTTTTGAGAATCAAAAAGTATATTAATTTTAGCAGTTTTGAAAAGATGTTAAATGAGCATAAACTAATTTAGTGCTGAGTGTTTTTCACTCTCAGAATCACAGGGCCCTTAGGTGAGGAGCACATCCTGTCTGTTCACATTCTGTCTGGGTAATGAGCTGGTACATTCCCAGCCCATGACTGCATAAGCTATTCAGCAACTCCAATACATGACGATAAGAGGGGCCTTGTGCCCTGCAGTTGATTCTCACACGTTCAGCTAGAAGCATCTGTTATGATGTGCTAACTGACTTGTTTTTCTCTTTGCTCCACTTGGTTTCATCTTTACCTCGATTGCCATCGTGATGTCTGCGATACAGAGAGCACGGTAAGTGTCTTGAGCTGCGCTTGTTTTTGTTGCAGGGTTTGTTGGTCTTACAATTCATCATGTTTTCATCTCCAGCGCAAGTGTCAAGTAAAGGTTCTCCATAACTGCATGCATGCACTGATTTCATGCACCGTAATCTGGTTTCAATAAAATGATTAATGGAAAATGAGGTCTGTGCGTTTAATCCGGAAGGGAAATGACTGGTATCATGCTGGAGAGATTAGAAGCCTTGTAATTTCATCACAATTAAAGAAGGACTTGGACTTCCCCTTCTTAAAGGATTTATTTGATCCCTTCTACTGTCTCCCTTGTTTACCAGTTCTCTCTTTCTTCTCCTTGGCATGTGATGAATATTTATGAACACAAATGGAGTGTTGTTTTGTTTTGTTTTTCCTTTTTTTTTTTCTTTTGCTCCTCCACCTCGTCTGGCAGGGCCCGCTAAAGCGTTATATTTGAAATGCTGTGATCTATGATGGCTTGTGATGGGCCTGTGAGATTGTGTTTCTGTAGGCTCGGCAAGCTGAATGGGTGCAGTCATGTCTGAAGAAATGGAAGTCCTGGAGCGATTAGTGGGCCTGTTTTGTTTCTGTGCTCTCGTCCCTGGTCATCTGATAGTAGAATGGTGACTTTGGTTAATGAGTCACGCTAAGCATCTCTTTAAAGGTCAACCATTATGCAGACAGTGGCTCTTTGCCCAGACTGCTAGTCCATCAGCCATTGTTCACTTCTCTGGGTTGCCGCTGACTTAGTCCGTGTTGTTGCTTTGGTCCTCAGATGAGGGACAGAGAGAATCAGGAGAACTTGGCAGTTTACAGGCAAATGGCAAACTCCTGTGAAAGCTGCTGGACACCTGCCTAAAGCCTCCCATTCTTTTGGCGTTTAGAGTGAGCTGTCCCAGCTTGTGTGGGCAGCCTCCATGAAGAAGCACCAGTCAGTCCCACGCTGCCGTGCCCACTGGCAGGATATAGATTCTCTTTCTTTATCTGAGCTCAAAGCCTCAGCTGACATGGTGCCCAAGCGCGCTACGGCAATCAGTGCCCAGCGCCCACAACATATAGTTTCTCTCCACCTCTCTCTCTTTCTCTCGCTCTCTCTCTCTCTCTCTCTCTCTCGCTTTCCCTTCATTTTTCTGTCCTTCCCTCTCTCTCTCTCACGCTCAGCCTGACTGACTCTGGAGAAAAGGCCCTCTGTTCAGCTACAACACACTGCTCATGTCCCTGTGAGGCTGTTTGTTGTCCAGTTATGAGGAGGAGGGAGCCCAGCTCGGAAAACAAGCCCTCCTCCATTCAGTTCAGATAACAGCCCATTCTGTTATGTGGCCAGGGACAGGCTTGTGTGCGAGATTGGGCTTGGCTGGTGTCAGGGTACTGTTTGGAGCTGGCCTACAGCTGCATTTTAAGAGTCCGCTGTATCCATCATTGTGTGAATAAGGCATTTTTAGTGTTTGGATTGGCACAGTGTGTTCTCTGTGAATTTGTAATGGATGAATGACTCGCTGCACTCTCTTACAAAGGAAGACAAAATGGTAATAAAGCATGTTTGGTTTTCCCTTTGCAGAATAACTCAATATCCCCATCAGAAAGCTTACGCACAGCCAGTGAGAAGCATCGCAGCTCCTCTGACTACAGTTTGGATTCTAAGAAACGCAAAGTGGAGGAGAAGGACAACATGAGTAGATATGTAAGTCACTAAAGGAGTGGTTCAGCATGTCGGAAAAGATGCTTATAAACAGCAATTTTGAAAAATGTCCTCTCAAGTTTACCATTTAACATAAAAAACATTAATGACATTTAGAACAGCAACATGGAGTTGCTGCTTTTTTGACTGAAAGTTGCCTTTTTTTGTGCAAAGTTATGAAAGTGCTCCATAGGCCCTGTCTGTGGCCAGAGATGTATTTTGAATATATGTGTTAACTGATTACTAATTATGATTACAGGACAGTGACGGAGAGAAAAGTGATGACTTGGTGGTCGATGTGTCCAATGAGGTGATTTGCATAGTAATTGTTCATGGTTCATGTACTGAGATGTGGCTGTTATATAAATATTAAAATCTACTGCTGTGTTACACCAGGATCCTGCCACTCCACGGGCAAGCCCAGCCCACTCACCACCTGAAAATGGAATTGACAAGCCCCGGCCCCCAAAGAAAGACACACCCAACAGCCCTGCATCAGTGGCATCCTCTGGAAGCACCCCATCCTCCAAGGCCAAGGAGCTCAGTCATGTAAGACATCAAAAGAGTTGTGGACAAACTAGGACAGAAAAGGTTTTAGCAAAGGGATATGTGCAAATAGATCTAGGACGTTTTCTGCAGTGGATTAGGAATGGCTGTCTGTGCTTTAAGTGCATGACTAAACGTCAGGGATAATATTGTCCCGCATCAGGATCAGTCAGGTCTTCTCTGTTAATAGCTCAATGTATTTAACTATTCCAGGATTTTTTTTTCTCCCTCTGCCTCACTAAAAGATTAAAGCCAAAGCAGTAAGGGGATAAAAACGGTCCCATCTCCATTGTAACCATAATAGGTTTTAGAATAAATAGCAGTTTATGGCTCTGCAGGACTATGAGGGTTGTCAGAATTAGATTGGATTAAGTTCAGTTTGCTTTCAAATTGTCAGTCTGCACAGTGCCTGGTTTCCGGGATTGTGATTGTGCTTGCTCTCTCGTTCCCTTGACAGAATGACAAATCCTCCACGCCTGGTCTCAAATCCAACACCCCCACCCCCCGAAACGATGCTCCCACCCCTGGCACCAGCTCCACTCCTGGGCTCAGACCCATCCTGGGCAAGCCACCAGGCATGGAAGCTCTCGGTTGGTACCATTCTCGTCACTTTACAGAAACTGAGATAATTATTTTCCATTCTTTCCCAGAGTTGTTATGTCACAAACCAATCTCCATCTCCTGTCTTTGTCTACAGCAGCGCCAGCTTTGCGCACACCTCTATCCATTGCAGGTTCCTATCCTACACCCTTTGCTATGATGGGCCATCATGAAATGAACGGAGGCCTGACTAGTCCCGGAGTGTATGCTGGTCTGCACATCTCCCCTCAGATGAGTGCTGCAGCAGCTGCAGCCTATGGACGCACTTCCATGGTAACAACCTTTCCTACCCTTTTACGTAGCTTTATTTGGGATCACCTAAAAGTCCTGTACAGGGTGCCATGGGGGATTTTGCTGTGATCACAGGTCAGTCTGTTGGTCAAACATTCCCATATTGTTGTCTTTTAGGGGTTTGACCCTCACACCCACATGAGAGCCCCGGGCCTCCCAGCCAGCCTCACATCAATTTCTGGCGGCAAACCGTAAGTGTCTCACCAAATATGTTTCAGCTATATATTTTTAAAACACAGCTGATACCAAACACTTACAGGCATCTGTCTTTTCCTTCAGAGCTTACTCCTTCCATGTCAGTGCAGACGGCCAAATGCAGCCTGTGCCCTTCCCACCCGACGCCCTGATTGGCCCCGGTATTCCACGCCACGCCCGTCAGATCAACACACTAAGCCATGGCGAGGTGGTCTGTGCTGTTACCATTAGCAACCCCACGCGTCATGTTTACACTGGTGGCAAAGGCTGTGTAAAAATCTGGGATATGAGCCAACCTGGCAGCAAGAGCCCCGTTTCCCAACTGGACTGTTTGGTGAGGACCGCTGAAGATTGACATTTTCACTCATCAGTGTTTTTTTTTTGGTTTTTTTGTTTTACACTTGATGTTTACACACATCTTATTCCATTAACAGTATAAAACAATTAACAGGCCAAAAACGTATTCACTCGGTTCAGATTGGATTTGAACTTCCACCCTTGGTGGATTTATTATGACAGGACATTTTTATCCGGTTTTTCCCATGATTCTAAACATTCAAAACCTCTCTCTAGCTCCACTGCCTTGAACATGTATTGATTTGCTTTGTCCTCTGTGCAACAGAACAGGGATAACTACATCCGCTCCTGTAAGCTACTGCCTGACGGTCGCACATTGATTGTTGGAGGTGAGGCCAGCACACTGACCATCTGGGATCTGGCCTCTCAGACACCACGCATCAAAGCTGAGCTCACCTCCTCAGCCCCGGCGTGCTACGCCTTGGCCATCAGCCCTGATGCCAAAGTCTGCTTCTCCTGCTGCAGCGATGGAAACATTGCCGTTTGGGACTTGCATAACCAGACTCTTGTTAGGTTGGAAGAAAAAACGTTTTTTTGCTTTGGCCCCCACTTCAGAATTGCGAGTCGATTTAAAAGAGGATGTCAATAAATCTTTGTATGCCTTCTGACGTTTATTTTAGGCAGTTCCAGGGTCATACGGATGGTGCTAGCTGTATTGACATATCCCACGATGGCACTAAGTTGTGGACGGGTGGTCTCGATAACACTGTTCGCTCCTGGGATTTGAGAGAGGGTCGACAGCTGCAGCAGCATGACTTCACTTCACAGGTACAACCCTGCAGTACACAAGGGATGAGATGCAAAGGCTGATTTCCTTGTAGCCCAAGAACCGCATGTAATTATTGTTTTGTTCGATCTCCAGATCTTTTCTTTGGGCTACTGTCCGACTGGCGAGTGGCTTGCTGTGGGAATGGAGAGCAGCAATGTGGAGGTGCTCCACCATTCAAAGCCTGACAAGTATCAGCTCCACCTGCACGAAAGCTGTGTCCTCTCCCTCAAGTTTGCCTACTGTGGTATGAACAAACACATAAAAAGAGCATCAGATAAAGCTGACTGTATTTAACTGTGAAGAAGCCTTTGCTTGTCCTTGTTAGTGCCTTTTTTATAGTTTAAATGCTTGTTGTCATCTCAAGGTTACAGATATATAGCAACTCTTCATTTGTAGGTACTTTTCTTTCCACTTGTAGTAAAAGGTGTCCTAATGGCACTTTCATTTCTTTGCAGGTAAATGGTTCGTAAGCACTGGAAAGGACAATCTGTTGAATGCTTGGAGGACACCTTATGGCGCCAGCATATTCCAGGTATGCAGATCAATAGATTCTGTCTGTAGCCCGGCCAAATGTATGCACAGATTTTTCTGAGAGGAAGGGCAAAGCGACCGCTGTCTTACAGGACTACCCTATCAGTGAAAACTGAGCCCGAATTATTGACCTGACAAAGACACGTTTTTGAGAGCTATCAGGCCAGAAATTGATGTCAGTGCAATTTAATCTAGCTATGAAGTCAGCTAATTTTTGCCACTTAACTTTAAATGTTGCTGAGTATGTCAACTGCCTCCAAGATTAAAATGTTTCTGTTTTTTTTTTTTTATTTGCTTTTCTTTAAACAGTCCAAGGAGTCCTCATCTGTCCTTAGCTGTGACATTTCAGCAGACGACAAGTACATTGTGACAGGCTCTGGTGACAAGAAGGCCACTGTGTATGAAGTGATCTATTAGAACAGACTGCTTTGGATCAGAGCATGCGCGTGCTCAGGAACAGTAGACACTTCCTCCATCCTCCTTCCCTCACACAGACAGCATGGATGTTGCCTGCAGCCCTGAGGTGGATGGGCAGGAAGTTTGACAGCGCCAGTCTGAAGTGGACGGTGGTGCTATTGTGGCACTGGATGCTGTGTCCTCTGGCTCTGCCCTTCCTCACTCATACAACTAACACTTGTACAGCGAGTGCAGTTTCCCAAGGCACCGAGAAGAAAATAATGTCTTGCTGTTTTTCTGTTTGTTGGATATTTCTTTTTTATTCGTCCTTTTTAATGTGGAGATAAAGTTCCGTGACACAAGTAGAAGCGGCGCTTCGCTCTGGAGCTTCTCCTTGGAGGTCCTGTGAAAAGTGTACATAATGGAGTAATAAAAGGCCTTTTATAGATTTATATTTTGGTGTCCAGTTACGCTTGTGATGGTTCTTTCTTGTTCTCTCCGTGATTTTCTGTCCCCTCCGGGGATGGAAATTAGATTAGGACTTTGTAAGAGGATATTCTATTTCAGTTTTTTCCCTCCTTGGCTTTTTTTTTCATGTTCGTTGTCCAAAATGACCTTTACGGAAATCTAATTTGTATTTTTTTTTCCTCTCTGACAAAGGCTTTTTTTTTTCCTTCGCTATTTGCTGTATCACAGACATTTGTCCCATGGATTTTTGCAGTCAAGAATTCTGGAAAGACCTTTTTTTTTTTTTCAGATTATAGGAAGGAGAAAATCATGGTTTCCAGTTATGTTTACCCTTTTGGCCCCAATCAGCAGAAATTCAACTTTGAAATGAAGACCTTTCACCGAACCCTGGCTCATCTCTATAACATCAAAATGGATTTATATCAGCTGATGGATTGATGGGTTTTATAGAGAAGCAGCTGTGACCTGAGCTCAGTCTGTTGACTCAACTTCAGTATGAAAACTTTGCTCCACTCTGCAAAGTTTAGCCATCAGTCTGTACGAGTTAGCTATTGCCTCTTGTGTTTGCCAGCCTGTGACTGATATGCAAGACTTGGTTATTCATAAAGGAGGCAGGCAAAGCCATTACCACATTCAACATTTTGGGTGTATTCTTTGCTTTCTCCAGTATTTCCTAATATTCACAACAATCTTCTCATAGACAGGAATGATCTCATCATAAACACAAGTTAGACTGTGTAGCATACATGTGGCATCATCCATAAGGATTGTACAGCTGACAGTTGTTGATAAATCAATAAACTGTTTTATATAAAATTTATCTTGACTGGATTTTTGTAGTGCTTTTGCCTTGCTGCCGTAGGTTTTTAAGGATTAGGTGGAGATATTGGGGTAACGTTCATTAGTTTTCTTGTTAAGAGTTAAATCAGTGTGTGCCTGAAGATGAAGCTACCATCAGAATCCACCTTCGCATTAAGACTGAACATGAGGAAACGGCTTAACTACCAGCAAAAGTAAAGCTCATGTTTTATTTAATCTCAACAGGTGTATGTACCCAAATGTTACTACTATTATTTGTTTGGTTCGGGGCTCAGTAATTTTTTTCTTTTTTACAGTTTTCCCAGCCAAAAATTGCATGTGATGACAAGCCTCCAGAAAGTTACTGAATTCATCCAAGAAATGTTCCAGAACAGTGCCTGGCATAAAACCACGTGTCGTTTTTGCACTTTGGTTTTTGGATTAAACAAACATGGCATAATGTGTTAATTGGTGAGCTTTAAAAGAACTGGTAAACAGATTTTGTCATTGCTAGACTGATTAAGGCTACCTGTTTCTCCCTTGTCTTTGTGCTAAGATAAGCTCACTAGTAGCATGCTGCTGGTTCAAATTTACCAAACAACCATACAACTCTGGGCGAGAAAGATGTCAAAGTGTTTGTTTAAGGAAGGCAGCTTAAAGCCACTGATTAATATTTGCTTTTGCAGTGCAGCCAACGGTGGGTGTGGTAAAACACCTAAAGCAGTTTCAGCATGTTGAGTGCACCACTAACAGAGGGAAATGCATTGACATGCCGAATGTCTCTTTGGTTTGCTTTTCTCTTCTGAAAACTAGAAATGTGCCCTCAAAGTCCCCCTTGTCCTGTGTGTTGCAAGTGAGGGATCTCCCTTGCTCTAGCTTGCATCTACATAGATACAAACTTATTCACGAGCTCTTCCTGACAGTAAATGGAAATACATCAGCAAAGTGCTGTAAATGCATTCAGATAAGAGTTGACAACTGTCTCAGGAGAACCACAGACATGAGAGGAAAAACATTCTGGGTTCTGTTAGGCTTGCTTGGGACCTTTGGCATTAGTTTTAAATCAGAAAATTACAGCGCTTGCATTAGTATTTGAGGGATGAACTTGATGTAACTTTCAAAGTCACTGTGTGCTGCACCAACTGTGGTCACTGCCACAGCTAGTACCTTTTTTTTAGGTTTGGATTCATGTATGGTGGCAGCTATGAAATCATGCAGCCATCACAGAGTGACACAATAAGGCAGAAGTTTTATGCTGTGCCACTTTAGAGATATGACGTAAACACTGCTCTCGAGTTCCCTTGAGTGGTCTTTTGGTAGTTGAATACTTTTGGGCAGGATGGGGTGAATGGCCCAATCCCTCCACTCCAGAGCAACGCTCTCCTAGGACTTTGTGCTTGAAGCTGTGAGCCCTTCATATGGCTGCCACTTCAAAGATGTTGTTGTTAGATTATAAAAGCGGGGCCGGATGCTTTCAGCATGGAGCCAGCCGCCATGCTCCGCTCTCACGGGCTCATTTGTTAAAGGCTATAGTCTTTCTTTTCCCACATTGCTGAAGTGTGTACTTCCTGTATGCATTTGTAGCTTAAGCTTCTTGCTCAAGTACAGTTTTCTTCCTCACTTAATCAAACAGTGGAATATCTGCAGATGAAAGGTTGTGCCTTTGAGTGGCTATTGCTGGACATTGAAGGGGTCATTGTCTCGCCTTCCGCTGATCTACCTCTCAATGGAAGGCTTTCAAGCAGGTTCTCATTCAAAAGCCCATGTGCTCTGTTCTATTTAGAGAAGGACAACAGTGCAGACTAAGAAACTAGAGTGGCCTAAGTGTTTTACAGCAGCTCTAAACATAAGAACATGGTCCAATTCCCTTCTTCTTGTCAGTGCCAAGACCATACAGAAATTCAAGGGTGGTCTGTAATGCCAATATGTGGATTGTGTGAATGTCTTTTTTTTTGTTGTTGTTGTTTTGTTTTTTTACCTTTAACTCCCAGGCACTGATCACAGTCCACCAGATTTCTGGCTGGTTCTTTTGGCTGGCATTCTGTTTTCTACCCTCCCCCATCCATCACACAGAGAATCATGATTTTTTTTTTTCTCAACAGTGAGGGACTGGCACCGTGCTGAAATGCAGAATAATAATCCCCTAATCACCTGAGTATTGCCAGTCCTAGGTTTTATCTGCAATGGACGTGAAAGCCCCCAGTGCCTAGTGATTACAGCATTTGATCTGGGTAATAATGTCTTCACTGTTGCCCTGCCTAGGGCCCGAAGGCAGCACAGCTCTAATCCACAGTGCATTCTAGTGGAATCGCATTACACAAAGACCACCAGGGTTCTCCTCTAGAAGAGGGGGGGGTTAAAGGAGGAGGTTGCCATGGAAACAGACTTCTCTCTCTCTCTCTCTCTCTCTCTCTCTTTCTCTCACTCTCTCCCTCTCACTCTCTCTCGCTCTCACAGACACACATGCACACACACAGAGCACGCACACACACACAAACGCTCTCCTGGGACAGATAAGCAAAGGACAGGTTCTGTGTTTACTTTCCGCAGACCCTCCAATCCCTGAGCAGGCTGAGCCCTGATAACATGAAGCCTGTACAGCCACCGACCACTGACAGCAGATAAGCACTCCAGCAGAGCAGAGCAGTCATCACCCTCCAACCAGGATGAACAAACCTAGGAGACCCGGATTCATTTGGATTAGTCTGGATTGCTGCTGCCACCGCCGCCACTGCTGCTGCTGCTTTTGCTGTCGCTGGTGTGTTCAGACTACTGATGTTCACAGGACTTTCTACATGAGAACTTGATGCTGCACTTTATCCTGTGGCGTCCTAGAGTTTAGTCAGAGGACACAGCCACAGCAGTGGACTGGAAGCTATTTTAGACACTGAGGTCAAAGGACTGTCTGCACTGGGCAGGTTTATGTCCAGCCAGAGGACCCTAGAAAAACCAAATTTCTCCTAATACAACCTGGAGCCAAACATAACAGTATTCTACTTCACCATCTTCTCATTTCTGCTATTTTTGTAATGGAGAAGATTGGAGATCTATGAGGACATTCCTTTAAATTTGTTCTAAGTATCCACTAAAATCCAGTAATTCAATACCAGGAGTAATTAGGTTTGTATGATAGTAATGCCCTAAGAAAGAAACAACATGGTCTTTGATGTTGTGATCAAGACAGCTACAAGTACTTCTTTATTATGTGCATTATGCTAACATACTAATTATTTTTCCACACACATTCTTTGATTAAAGCAGAGCTGGAGGTGTATAAGCAACATGACTAATTACAGAGGAAATGGAGGTACTAAGCTAAAGTGGTGGAAGCTGGATTTCCCTTTGACCCCTTCTTCTGGCTGTTTACTTCTAATGCATTCTTAATTCTTTTGAGAAAACCAGTTACCAGTTTTGACCACTCACTCTGAAATAATTGAGGGGGGCTGTGAACAAATGTAAGGTTCATAGACCTATATTTCCCAAGTAGTTAATATTGATTCAACTCTATGAAATATATGCCAACTGTGGATAGCAGCTTCTGTTTGTTGTTCTCTGTGGGATAAGATATAATTGCTTCCAGTAACTGTAATGTATTGTAGGGAATATTTATGTAGATAGTATTATTGACTACTTTGTAGAAAACATGCAACAAGTAGTCTTTTCTCTAAATTATACAGAACCCTGTGGGCACGGTTGAATTGCACAAGTTCAAATTCTGCAACTTCAAAGTAACATAGTCCACGTCATGTTTCAAATTTTATATATATATATATATATATATATATATATATATATATATATATATATATATATATATATATATATATATATATATATATATATATTAAAAGGAATGCAATATTTTGAAGATTTATCCTGCATGCATTAATATTGTAAAAGCAGCAGAGTCTTAAAGCTACACCTCACCAATATTCAGCATTGAGACACTGTTTCAAAAAAGAGAAACGTCCCTTCTTGTTAAGTCGGTCCACCTGCCACACAGATTTTTTTTAAACAAACAGAAACACAATTCATCCAGATTTAATTATCATATATATGTGTACATAGCTAAAAGGACAGTATTTTTTCCAAAACTCCAACAATTTTCACCTAATTTTCACTTCACGTGGTTATTTTTTAGAGACACAGCTCTTTGGGAGAGGTCGGTGGTATAACTTTGATCAAATCACCTAAGAAGTAGGGGTGAACATTCACCAGACACTTTATTAGGTACACCTTGATCCACAGCAGGTGGACCCCATTTTGCCTTCAGAATTGAATTATTCATGGCATAGATTCTGTGCTGGAAACGCCAAATTCTGACCCTACTGTCCAAATGTTGCAGGAGAAAGAGACTCATCAGACAAGGGAAAGTTCTTCCAATCTTCCTTCGTCCCATTTTGTTAAGCCTGTGCTGAGCCTGTTCTTAGCTGAGAGGCATGGCCATCCAAATGTGGTCTTCTGCTGCTTTGCCTGCTTCAAGGTTTAACTTGTTGTGCATTCAGGGATCCTCTTCTCCCTGTCTTGGTTGTAACGAGTAGTTATTTGAGTTACTGTAGCCTTCCTATCGACTCAAAGCAGTCTGGACAGTGACCTCTGAGATAAGCAAGGCAATTTCACCCAGAGAACTGCCACTCACTGGATATTTTCTCTTTTTCAGACATTCTCTATAAACACTAGTTGACTATTATTTTTGCAGGGAAGAGTTTGATTCTTTGTTACAAAAGTGATAAATAACAGCAAAAATACAATTATTAATTAAATATGTGGGGAAAGGTGTCATTCTGAACATCTGAATAATTCTCTACCTTGAGGTTTTGTTTTTTAGTTTTCACCACAGAGTTTAATTTACCTGATATTGCTTACAAAGAAATGTAACTCATGGGGCGCAGCTCAGTGGCTCTGTGTCTTCTCCAAATGTTAGCTGTTAGCTCCTGAGCAGCGGGAATAGTTTATATAGATGCGTTTAGGGAAAAGTAATGCCCACTAGCAACTGGGTATAGTTGAAGGAAGCAGAATGTGGTTTGATTCGTTTCTATGTTTTTCCTTCTATCATGAAATGTTGTCACCACTGGTATGCAGGACTTTGAGCTGCTGCGAGGCTTCAAGCTAACACCATCTGCACCACTATGAAGACAAAACCAAGCCTGCTGAGGGTAAGTGTTCAACAGCTCATGATTTGGTGATACAGTTACTGCTCCAAATGTACAATGTAAACTCAAGAGACATGTCTGTAACCAGGCAACAATCAAATAAAGTTAATTGGCGAAGGTAACTAAGCTTCTCTAGATGGTACTCCCTATTTTCAGTAGAGACTGTTGGCTCCAAATTCATGCATTAATAGAAACCTGTCTCTTATTTGAACAAGATCAACCTGTTTGTTGTCACCACTCTATTAAACAGGTCAATAACTCATCAGAAATGTTGGGCTCGTCAATTTGTTCTTAACGCTGTATATCAGTAAAGATTTTCAACTTGATTTTCATCAAGAGTCAAGTGTTAATTTTTTGAGCAGTTTTTGCTTAGTATTGCTAAGTAATATATATATATATAATATATCCATTGAGATATATATATATCAGTGGATATTAATCTCAAGCCCTTTTACTTTTTAAAACTCTGAATAGGTAATGGGCCTTAAAATCCAGCATCAATCAAAATCAAGGAAAGCATCAAGGAAAATTATAAAGCCAAAACAAAAAAAGAGCAAAGTTAATTGAACTATAGAGATCTAAAAATAAAAAAAGAGTGAAACTCAAAAAAATGTTATGTAAATGGGATTTTCCACCATCCATCCATTACATTTATTCAATTCATGGTCACAGGGGATAGGCTCCAGGCTATCCTAGCTGACATGGGGCAAAGGGTGGGGTACACCCTGGACAGGTCACTGGTCTATCACAAACGACCATTCACACTCACATTCACACCTACATTAACCCAACAAGCCAGTTCATTGAGGTTTGCAGATATTCATTTATGCACAACAAAAACTAACAAAAGCTGTTGATGTGGGATGCGCCTATGTGTCAGCCAAAAATCAGTATTGGTAAACTATTTGAAACATTTGAACTGAATAATTGTTTATCAGTTAACGTCATCATCAGGAGACAAATCCTGATGATGACTGAAGCAGAGCAGTTGATTGACTAGCATGTGGGGATGGAGGGGTCTTATTCTGTAAGCAGTCTGCCTGTCTTATATATGCTCCAGCACACTATAGTCATCATTGGAAAGATGCAGACAGCAGCAAGGCCCACTAAAAGGCATAAACTTTGATCAGGATTGCTGACTCCTTTTGTAGTTGGTTTGACTTTCCAAAAAGTCAAGCAATATATATATATTTTTGTGGCCTTTTGGAAAGTCACATTTAAAGAGTGAAGCAGCCACAGGATGTCTATGCTGGACATCCTAATGAGACCTTTCCTAATACTTGTAAAGCCCAGGTGATCTTTCGCTGGCAAAGTTGTGCGTTTGCAAGTGGATTAAACACAACAACCGGGCCTCAGAAAGGATTAGTATTTTAAACAAAATCTGAAGTACTGTACAAAATCAATTATCTTTCAGGCTTTTTTTGGTTTCAACTAATTGCTCATTTAGTTGTGAAATGAAAAAAATATTCAGATTAATTTAGCATATGACAGGAAATAAAATCCTTCACTGTTACTTGAAAAAGAACTATAGAGACTGCTTCAAGACCAGAATAATTACTGACAGATTATTATTCACTCTAAGATATAATTAATGGTGATGGGGTGGTGACAGTTTATAAGTTATGAATAAAAGAGAAGGCATGCTTGGTTTTACTCACACATCTGTCTTATTTGTAAGACTCCTGCAGGATATTATCTTTACGCAAACCTCTGGAAAGTTTGACACGGGACTAATGAGATTCACATGATGAAATTGTTAGGGAAACTGAATTTTCTTGTCTTTGCTTCCGGTCTCTGGTGAGATTTTTTTTTTCCTGGGTAAAACACTTTATTTTTATTCCTGTTTGGTTCATTGAAGCATCTGTCATTCCCAGTGCTCCCACTGTGCCTGACAAAAGCAGAGCCATGTTAGATTGAAAAGACAGAGGGGCAATCTTTCAAATGGATCTCTTTTTGAAAATATATTATGACATAATCATGTTTTCCCCTAAAAGCCTGGGGGAGGCCCGTCTGTCAGATTGCAGTCTTCTCTTGGCTGCCTGGCCTGAACAGAAACAGCAGTTGTGTGTTAATAGAACCCAGAGGCACTCTGAAACCTTACCCATTCTGCTTTACGCTCTCAGCCAGGAGATTAAAGTCAGGGAAACATTACAGGAGGCTGGATAATTGCCCCTGTGTCTCCAGCAGACAAAAGGCAACGCTCCGGCAATTCCCTCGGTAAATTGTCAAGAGAGACTCAAGGATCCTTCAAGGCTGCAGCAAATTGTACAGTGCTGTCTAACAAACTACCAATCTCTGGATATTATGAGGCTTCCATATATCCTTGGCCATAATGACAGCTTGCACTGTTATAATGGAGTGCAGGCACAAGATAGCTTTTGTGAGTACACTTCCAATAGAAAAATTACTACTTTGGTTCCCAGTCTGTGCTTTTCGTTTTTTTTTTTTCTTTTGTTCCCATTTGAATTTTGATTTATTCTGCTATCATTTTTATTTTTGCTTTCATTCAGGGCTGAGTGCTGGCTGCAGCCACCAACAGATGATTGCAACCTTTACTCCTGAGGACCACTTGATCCCCAGACAGGGGGGGAAAAAAATCTGCAAGCAGTTAATGAGTTGCCATCCTTGCCTAGTGTTAAGGGTATCTACAAATTAACGGAGGCTTTTGTCAGGGCTCTCCTTTGCTCTCTCTCTCTCTCTATATCTCTCTCTCACCCTTTCCTCCTCTTGCCACCACCTTCTCTCCTCATCCTTGTGCCCTCCCCTCCATCATGCCCTTCCTCCTGCTCTTCAATTTTCTCTCTCTACCTGCCTGCTTCACGCTCCAGTAGCTCAGTGGCGGGAGCAGCACTGTCTGGCTTTGGCTTTGAGCAGCATTCATTGTCAGCGCGGTTCATGTTTAGAATTAGCCATTTAATGAGAACAAAAGAAATTAATTGGTGGTTTAAGCCTAATGAGACGTCTGTGAAATTAACAGGCCTCATCAATTGAAACAAATAAAATCCTCCAGCTTGTTGTTGGGGAGCATTATTCTGACAAAGCTTTTGACACAATGATGAATAGCGGGTCAGGAGAGACCATCTGTGCTTTTTTAAACCCCTGCAGGAGGGGGATGGAATGTGGGCTGGCTCTAAGAGATGGTGATAAAAGAGGGAGCGAGGCAAAAAGGGGGAGGGATGCGAGAGAGAAAAGAGGAGAGGAAAAAAAGCTGAGAAAAAAACAAATTCACCAGCTTTATTCATCGCCCTTTAGCATGATACCGCTGTCTAACCATGGTTACAAAGGAAATAAAAAACACGGGCATTAGCATGTGAAAGGCACTGGGTCTCTGACTATGCGTCCAGAAAGCCAAAGAGCTCTGATTTCGAGGGATATTTAACCTCCATTCAGACAGCAACAAAGGCCTGGCTGTCGCGCTGAGAGCAGTGGTTCAGCCTGATTGGGGCTCAGGGGGAAGGGGGAGGGGGAGGGGGGACAGACAGGATCACAGACCTCATTTGTTCCCCCTCTTTACTTTAGCCTGTCTCTATTCCCACTGAAGAGCAGCATTTCCTCTCTACGCCCCCTCCTCCTCCGCCTCCTCCTCCTCCTGCTCTCAAAGTTGTAAATGTATGACCTGAGGAATAAATTGAATGGGAAGGAGCTGAGGAGGCAGCACAGAGAGCAGTAATACATCTCTATCATGTTTGGTGACCTTTATTTACTGCGCGTTGAGCAGCATCGTTGTCCGTGTTATGTGTCTTCCTGACTTCCTCTTCTTTTAATGGCCCGGTATGGAAGTTGCGGACGTGATGGAGTTGGTTATCTGCATGTCTTCAGGCCAGCCAGTGTCTCTGCCCTACCCTCATTCCCTGACCACCCAGTGGGGCTGGCCCAGCCCTGGCTGTTTGTGTATCATGTTTGCTTTCCTGCGCTGATCAAATAAACAGGCCATGTCTTTTGGGGGCGGGAGGTTGGAGGAGTGGTGTTGTTTAACTCTCTGGGTGAAGATAAGGAATTGTTTGATGGGGTAGAGAGAAACGAGAGCGATTTAGGTCAGCTAATCTGATTTACACAGAGATGGTCTGGCCATTGCAGGGAGCAGTAATTACATAGAGGGATTAGAAGTCCTCCCCCACCCCCCACCCCTACCCCAGAGCTCCCAACCTAAAGAGAGGAGAGAGGGGTGGAGGCTTAAAGGCCTGAGAACTGCACGAGTATGGTGCTGCAACAACAACAGCTTGAGCAGTTCTCCGTGCAGATTAAAAATGGCTGAGATTGTGTTCAAAACAAAGGGGGCATTTGGCCAAACTAGTATTACTTGGCTTGTTTACATGCATTTACAGCTGCTGCTTTTGATCCCACATTATCAGAATTTGTTTTCTGTGGCCAAATATCACAGCTGCTTCAGCCAGGGAATCCAGCTATCAGTTCAATCATTCCTCAAAACTTGGAAGGAACCTGTTAACAAAGTACACACAACATTAAATTACATGTTACATTTCCCTCACGCTGGATCACCCTCCATTACTACTGCTGCTGTTTTGCATTTCATGGTGCATTTTCATGTGATGCATAATTTGAGGATTGATCACTTTCAGCCTTGACATTCTGTTCATGTTTAGCTATTTTTCCATCTACACGGAGCAGATATTCCGAGCCTCTCTCGTTGCCATTTGTCTGTGTATTTAAAATGCACAGCTGAATAATTGCACTGCCAGAGCCATCACTTTATCCACAGGAATGACTTGCACGCTTGGCTGCTGTTTCTAAAGTGTGCTTGGCTAATCCACTCATTGCTTTGTGCATTCAGTGCTGTGAACCATAGGGCACCCGCTTGGATGCCCGTGCATAAATTACTGCCATGGAACATAAAGTGCTGGGAGGATTTTCCTTAACGATCGCCAACGCTTTAAATGCTTCTGCTTCAACAGTCGATACTGCTCAGCCCATTCAATTATTCAGCGGTCCGTCCCTCATTAACAAAATCCTGACCTTGACATGTCTGCCCTATTTCTCTCCCCTGACAGAATCAGCTCTCCAAACGACTCTGTTTGCTCTGATATTGGCTGGGAAATCCATGCATATTGATAAGTTGTTTGCAGTGTAATTGAAAATGTCAGTTATGAGGCCCATGCATACAAAGGTCAGCACCAAGAATAGAAGCTGACAGGCTGCTATTTGCAGAGAATATATAGTATAGGAATGGATGGGGTGGGGGATGTAAGATCACAATAGAATATGTTCTGTGTTACAAATTGTTGAAAAATATATCTTCGTCCTTGTAGGCTCACAATGTGCCAGAAAGACTTGTAGAAAAACGTAAAGTCATTTTAAGCCTTACAAGACTCCATTCTATATTTCATTTTCGTATAGTTTTTTGAAGTGGTTTGTGGTAACTTGATTGAAATTATAATCAGTTTCCAAAGGTCAAATTGTTCATCATTCATATCTCATGGTCTGGGTAAATAAGATTTATGAATATCAAATTGGTAAGCCATCATCTCTTTAGGAGTGGCAGGTGTCCTGCGGGTGCTGCCTTATCTCAGGGAGATGTTGTACCTTGTGCATCAGTGATGTGATGTGTCAATCAAAAGCTGCCATGCTCTGCATCCCAGAGCAGTACCCGCTCACAGTACGACAGTCCTAATCTGCACCACAGGAGTGGAATCCGATGTTAAAGTGCTGGCCACTATTTCTACATAAACAAAGATTTGAACCTCAATCCCCAGGAGCCTCGGCTGGCTGACAGGCCCCCACCCACACCAGACGCTGTCCTCCCCACAGGCAGAGAGGCGACTGCCTGCTGGTTCTTTAATCGATTGCTAATGGGTTCAATTCCATCGTTGAGGAGCTGCTTGGAACCTGGCCCTGAGACTGAATGAAGTGGAAATACCATTTGCGGCTTTATGAGCCGTTATACTGCAGTGAGAGACCTCTATTCGGCATGCTTCATAGCACTGCAGAGAGTTTTGCACCACCGCTTGATGGTTTTTCTTATGCCTGCTCCTACTGCTTTCGTCTCAGTGCTTCCCATTTACAGCGTGCCCTAAAGCATTTACATCCACTCAATCTACAACAAAATAGCTTTGCTTTGCTGCTTTTTCACAAGGCTTGATGTGTAGGGTAATTACCATAGTATATTTCTCATATGCACACAGGGGCCCAACATATTCACTCCACCTTTAAGCGATGATATTCATCAGTTTTTTATCAGCAGCAGCATGGTCCCGTCTAACTCACAGGCTTTTGGCATCACTGTGTCTTATCACACACAGCGGTGCATGTACAGGTCAGAAAGTATCGGCAGAGGGTAACTCATGAAGCTGCAGTTGTTTTATATTGCAGTAGCATGTTTTCACCTTCTGTGGATGTTGCAGTGCAAGTGGTTGTGCCTCATGCTCCCTGTTTTACAGATCTGCCCAAGTTTCTGCAGTGCTCTTATGAACTTGCTCTGGCTGAAATGCAAAGCTAAGCAGCCAACACTGTTCTGCATTTCATAGCCAGTCCCAGCAGACATGTGCTCTTTGAAGCATTCTGGGCCAGGGATACAAGTCTTGTTTGTTCCGTACTTCTAGAGAAAGAGAGAGTGAGAAAGAGAAAAAAATGCAAGCTATTTTTTTTTCTTTCTTTCACTACCGTAGAGAGTAACATTCTTTGACGTCTCAACAGCAAGCCTTGTATTACAGCACTTGCTGCCAGATGCCTTGATAGAATCACCCATGTCAAACAGGAAGAGAAATAAATGCTTCATTGAACTAGAGCTTAGCTCAGTGATGGTGGGAGTGAGGGAGAGGAAGAGGAGGGGTGAGCAGGCTGCTACGTGGGTGTCTGTTGGTGTCAGTTCACATGGGGAGGGTTATTCTCAACCCCTCCGTATAAGCACTTTCTTAGATGTGGTGTGAATAATTAGTGTGCGTGGCCTAGACAGTCTCATCAATGGCCATTCAATCTTCTGAAGAATGGGGGAGCCGTAACCAAGGAAAAGCCCAATGCTACTTCAGTAGGAGACCCAGTGCCAGCAGTTGCAGCAGGATACAGAGCACACGTTCGTACTTTGTCTTCTTTCAGGCCTCATCTTCCAGCGCCAAGTAGAGTATGACAGGATTTACATGCAGCTCCTAATCTCTGTAAGCGAACCTGTTTCGGGATGTAATTCACATGGTATGTCTTTTGATTCGGATTAGTCTAGCAAGGTCCTCTTACCAGTGGCTCAGTATAACTTATCACTGACAAGGCCGTCTCGTGGAGCAGTGCAAATCCTCATATCCACCCCTCCCAGACTTCGAACTCGTAATTCTAATCTGTCCAAATCTGATCTGAGACTTTAACTTCCAAATACCTCTTGAAAGCCAGAGCTCAAACTGAAGTTCATGCAAGGGCTTTGGATTACATAAATTGAGGTTAGGGATTTCTAGTATGGCCTAATGTTTGAGAATAGAGCACGAGCTTGGATGTAGGTTGTAGTGACATTTGATCATTTTTTTCTCTCTTTAATGTTGAATCCTAAATTAAAGGATCATTACTGAAGTTCTGCCCGACATCCTCTGGTAATTAATATTGAAGCGCCAGCATGAATTTCCATAAAGGAAGTTGTGTTCTGTTCCCTATGTTAACTATAGCATTTATAGCCGTTTTGTTATGCCGATCATTTAGATTTCAAAATGAATGAATAAAATAAATGGATGCAAAAAGTTTTCTAAACATCGCATCCATTCCTTGACGATGTGCTTTAATGTGAAAATAACATCAAATATTTAAATGTATGAGTCGCATTCTTGATCCTTTAAGGTTCTTTATAATTCAATAAACAGGATTTAAAGTAGAGCAAGCATGCTCCACTTTTTCTGCCTCAGCCGGAAGGCCACAAACGGGTTCTTATTAAATGTTGCAAGATTATGCCTTAATCTCACTGAACACATGTTGGGTGGAATAAAAGCAATTTTATTTCTGAAACATTACGCCACACAGCTCTCTCTCTCTATAATCTTATCCTAGCTACTGCTACAGAATGAAAAGTCTTGTTAGTGTGCCAGAGCTGCTGTGCTTTTTTTAAAGAAGCTCAGGGATCAAGGTGCTAATTGGGAGTTGTAACCCATTAACAAAACTGTGTCCAACTTGGACTGCACCTATAGCCCAAAGACAAACTTGGTTCCCAGTCAGAGAGGATTTGGGTGCCGTGTTCTCTGCTCTTGGTGAGACAGTGGTGTGAAGATGACGATAAGCCAAAGCTCTAAATCCCAGACTCAGCTGTCTTATCTGGAGTTGCTGGGCTGTGTGGCATGCTTTAATGGAGGCGGCTCACTGTCTGAGCTTTAGCTACAATCGCATTAAGATTCCCCTTCACCTCAACTAGGCTTGCTTGTTGTCAGTTTTTGATTGAATCTTGTGAATTAAGGTTTCGTCTCAGTTAAAGTCTAACCCGCAGTTTAATTCTTCTGACTTCCCAGGAAGAAACAGTCTAATTTAATCTCTTATCACGGATGAAAATGACAGTGATTCTACAACTAATAATACAACAATATGCTGAAAAATAATCAAACTTTTAATCTAGTGTATGATGAAAGATTTGCTTTTTTTGCCCTCTTTGTTAGCTGCAAAGGAGCAAAACCTTAACTACGAGTACAAAGAAATTATCACACGTTTATTCACATGAAAGAAAATCACGTTTCAGTTCAAACAATATGCCAGTGCTTTTAGTGTCTGATGGTGGGGAAAAAAATGACAAGCTAACAGAAAGCTGTTTTGAAAATGATGCTGTGCTGTGCAGTCGTTTGAATATTTTCACCTGCAAGACAGACCAGAAAAAACTTTGCTGTCCAATGAAAGACGTTAAAAAGTTCTTTAATGTGGCTCAGAAGGAGAAACCTGATTTGGTTTAGTTAGTTTATTATTATTGTCACATAGAGGTAACAATGGCACATCACTACCTGCAATTAAATTCTTAGATTTACCCATATATACAGAACTTTGCAAAAGTATACTCATCTCTTTATATTTTGCTTGGAAAATGGGAACTAGGTGCAGTGATTTATTGACACAAGTGCAAACATGCATGGAAATAATACAGTACATAAGGCAAAAACAGAGTTTGTACAGTTCTAATGAGCTTGAAAGTCAGTATTTGGCCTGACCACCTTCATTCCTCAACATAGCCTGAATTCTCTTATGTAAGCTTTCTTGTAATTTCTTTAATTTCAGGAATAGTTCTTCAGGCTTCTTGAAGGACATTCAAAGCTTTTCTTTGGATGTTGGCTGCCTTTTGTTGTTTTCTATTAAGATGATCCCACACTGCTTCAATAATGTTGAGGTCTGTGCTCTGGGGAGGTCAGTCCATGTGTGTTTTACTATCCAGGTATTCTTTTTCTGTATTGGCAGTATGTATGTATGTATGTTTGTTTTCATGCTGAAAAATGAAACCGTTACCAGTCAGATGCTTTCTAAATGGTATTGCATGGTGGATCAAAACCCAATGGTACTTTTCTGAGTTCATAATTCCATAAATTTTGACACTGTTTTACAGATGGCTGCAGACACACTGTTGTGTATCTCTCCTGACCTACTCCGTACATATTGACAATTTGAACCAAAAATTAGATCACGCTATAAGACCTGTTGCCACTAATTTTCAGTCCAGTTCTCCTCAGTCTTTTCTCCCTCTTTCCTTCCTTAAGAATGGCTTCTTGACAGCCACCCTTCCACTGAGACCATTTCTACAGCTTTACAGTTTGAAATTGATTCTTTGCTAAGTTGTCTGTTATGTTTAGACACGACATTGGTTCATCCCTTGACTTAGGTACCGGGTTAGGTTTATGCTTAAGTAGCTTAGCAAACACACATAAAAACATTCCTCTGAAAATGGTCCAGTACAAGGACTGGACTGAAACTGAGTGAAAAAGCAGCCAATGTAAAAAGAAGAACTTCAAAAAAACCATCAGAAAGCCTAAAGAATTATTACTCCAAACCAGTTTAAAAATAATTAAGAATGGTTGCTTGGAAACAAAATACAGAAAAAATTAAGAGGGTTCTCAAGACTTTTCCAAAGTACTCCATAAAGTCTGTATGAATAAAATTTGAGCAATCACAATAAAGTAAAGTTAGATTTAATCAACCAATTAAAAAGTTAGGAATCAAAGTAATATGGGAAAGGGAAAAGAAACAGTTGGTCAACTAAAAATGAATTAACAACTTTAATAAGTGGTTAATGTTATTGATTACAGAAGTATATACTCATATGCTGCTGAGAATATGCTGCTGTTTTTCTCTTAGTGAATAATTGAACTGCCGCACAAACAATTTGTAGGTGTCACTTTGGACTCTTGGAGAAAGTGTAATGGAAGTTACTCAGTAGCATCAGAATAAATGCTGTGTAAAGTTTCTCAGTTGTACAGGGACCAGGTTGGATTGACCTTGATTGTTATAATTTAAAATCCTGCTCTGGCAGCACTGCTGGCATTGTTATTCTCACCTCTGTTTATTCCGGCCCCCCTCTCCCCCACATATCCACCCACCAACACGCGTACACATGCATGCCACACACCCATACCCCCGGTGAGTCCCGCTCTGTTTACTCAGGTGCCTGCTCTCTCAGTGCAGTGATGAACTCCTGTGCAGACTTTAACACTCTGCTGCCTCTCAGGCAAATGCCAAAACAAATCTTGTCATAATTAGCAGTAATCCTGCTCATTACCATCTGCTTAATTATCCTATTAATAGCACTTCCTGGGAGAGCTTGTTTGCTACGCAGGCAAATGTTTGTTCCTAAATTAGCAGACAAGAAGACAGCTCCATTGTTCAAACAGCAGCTTTGACAAAGCAGAACAGGCAGGATTAACAGCAGACAGAACGGGCCACGAGCTCATCTCCGCTTGGAGCTGACAGGCAGGGAGGAGGCAGCCTGGGCCAACAACAGCACTCTTATCCTGCAAGCTGCTGTGTAATCTACATAGTCAAGTACGCACAATCAGCACAAGCAACTTGTCATATCAGAGCTGCAGTGTACTATGAAATAAGCATGAGTGACAAGAATAGAACAAGCCACAGGTGCATTAGGGATAATAATAATTGTACCATTAATATACATTGAATTTAAATGGATGCAATGACTCTTATTAAATTCCTTATTGCCGTAAATAGAAATAAAACTGGCATTGTTCTTGACAGCATCCGGTCATATTCCTCCAAACTAAAAGTCAAAAGTCTCACTAAAGAACCAACCAACCAAACTCATTGCATTGCATCTAAAATTGCACTAATGCGGTGCCTACTCCCATTTTTGTAAGGCAATAGGATCTGAAAATGAAGTGGATCTGTCTTATCCATCAAACCTCCCAAGTTTCCAAGCAGGACTCCAGAGGAAAGCTTTTAAAGAAAATAAGGCAAGTGCTCAGAGCAAGGTGAAGACCAGCCACACAGAGCTGTGTGCACTAACCTAAGCAGACCCAACACCTCACGCACCAGCAGTCTTATACATTATAAATGATCTTCTCTCTCTCCCCATGCACCAATCCCCTATACATACACCGCGTGCCATAGCTGGAGTAAGCAGAGCCAGTCTGTGCAGCCTGCAGCACTGTCAGCCCATTGATGTACAACACTCTGCCCTTTGTTCCTTGTACACAAACACACTTTCCACATTAATATTTCACAGGAAATGTACTCCGTGCTTGTGATTTAAAGCCTTTTCTTGTTAACAATGCTGTTTTCTCTATTCTGTTGTGCTGAATTATGAAGGCAACTTGTCAGAATGAAGACATGCCCATGAGATGATAATACATCTGGAGATAAATGATTACTGGCAAGGCACATGTGACTTTATCCACTGTGCCTCACTGTGTTCCAGTTTAAACATTTTTCCTGAGGTTGCACTTGCAGCTATTAGTTAAGAGCAGGGAGATGTGTTTAATGTGGTGTGCATCCAGTACGTGTGAGTGAGCACCGGTAATGTGTTTACGCATTATGCACATATGCAGATTATACATAGCCTTATTGCAAATGCATTTTTCTCAGATCTATTTGTTAGGATGTACAGCCATGTGATGTCGCTTGTTTGTTCTTGTTGTCAGAGAAAAGGCAAGGATCAATGGATTTTCCTTGCAAGAGTGAAACATGACAGACATAACGAAAGCCTTTCATGAGAAATGAATGAATAATTCATAGGCGCTCTCCGCTGTGCTTTGTTGTGTCTCATACAGATGGGATTACAGAAGGCTAGATCTTGGAAACATATGAAAGATTAATTTGTGATCTGGGACACTGCTTGCTTACAAAAGGACTAAATAATGATTTTACTGAGAGTGGCAGGGATCTGGAGATGGGGTGTGATGTGCACAGGGGGCTGGACACAAAGAGTCTACAGAGAACACAGCACACGGCACTCAGAAAAATGTGGCCTGACGGATTTTCAAAAACTTTGTGCAAAAAGTGAACTTAAGTTCTCAAATTTTTCTCATTACATTGACTGATTTATGTTGTGGTGCATGTCAGAGAAAGCTAAAGCACAAGTTTGTTGCATTGTTAATCGTTTTTAAAAAAAATCTTTTTATTTAATTTATCCTTTTTCACAGGCAGTTCAGACACTTTGCAGCTATAAAACATCTTCAACAGCTCTCAGGGATTTGCTGACTTGCTCAAGACCACAGTGCTGTGCAGATGCCTGCTTTCTCTTAAATCTAAGCTTTCCTGCTGAAGGGCTAACTTCGAAATTAGCAGCACATTGCCCAAAATTTAGCAAACGTAGACCAGGGTCTTCTGTCTTCAGAGTTGCTGAAAACAGTGGTATGGGGTTGCCTGAAAGTAACTCGTATCGTTTCAAAAGAGCCCTCCAGTAATTCACTGGGGAATGCAAGAAGCTGTTGTCTGGTTTCCCACAGATGGCATAGACTCCAGGGTGGCACTGCTTGTTGTTTTTGATGAGCTGTGCATATACAAAAGCAAAACATCTGGAGCTGCCATGTGGCCTCTCCATTTGGCCAACCCCATACCTCCCCGTGCCAGATGCACCCAAACAACTGTGAGCTAAACAGCATGAATGATTCATAGAGGAATGAGAGGCACAGCTCACACTAGAGGCCTGCTAGCTACTTTGAATGGGAATCTGAAAAAGCAATGAATATGCAAGAGACATTAAGGCTGCTGGGGGGTGTCAAATGGTCTGTGTGGCAAATGTGACCAGTGTGGTGAAAGCTCCTGTGGTTCTTATGATTAGAAAATAAGAATTATAATGTCCAATTGCTATGATCATTAAATTTTTAAGACCTGTAAAGTGGTTAGAAAGGTGTTATGGAAATGTGGCTGTGGCTTGGTGCTTGATTGCCTCTGTGTCATCGATAAGGAGAAGGAGAAGGATTCACACCTGCTCCATAACTCGGTTAAGTCTAACCTAATCAGATCATAAATTGGAGACACTTCTGGTATTAAACCATTTATGCAGGAATTTGTCTGTGGAAATCAAATCAGTCAGAAAAGTGGTTGTGGTGAAATTACATGTGGTCATTAGGCTCAGTACTCAAATGACTAAGTAATTAAAAAAACTTAGAGCTATAGCAAATTATAGTGTGTACTTTTCTCTTTGGGATCTCTTTTCTGCATCATATCTAGTGCAAGCCATTTTTTAAATTTCATGTCAGATATGTTACTCACTGACCTGTTTTTCTAAATGCAAATATGAAGATTTGCACTGTACATAAAATCTGTACATAAAAGATGGACACAGGCACTGTGATGTCACCAGCTGGTTTGTATACTACCATTTTGAACACTGATATTTGGCACTTTTTCAATCGACATCTTGGTTCTGTACACAACCATGTTGGCATGAAAGAGTAGAGCTGGAGAGTTATCAGATAAGGCTAGCTATCACTAGTTAGCTTGATAAGCAGGGCACATTTATAATTTACAGTGACGTTAACTGGGATGCCAATTTTGCCTAGCAAAAGGCATAAAACAAAATAAAAAAAAATAAAATAAATGTTTTGCCCCAAACTGAGCAGCTGATCTCATACTGTGCCTTTGAGTTTAATCAAAGAGTGAAGAAGATGAAACTGAGATTCTTTGGGGATAGTCTGACTTTTGCCAGCCTCGAGTGGCCATTTGAAGATCTGCAGTTCTAAAGGTTGCTGTTGGGTACAAATGAGTAGTTATTTCCTTGGAGATTACACTTTAATTTACTATATTGCTGAATGAAATGGAAAGTTAAAAAGCAAAAAGTCTGGTTCAAAAGTCACTGTAAGTGCCCAGCAAAGCACACTAGAGTGAGAACAATGGCTCAGATCAAAAGAAAAGAAATCTGCTGTATGAATGTGATACAGGGGTTAAAGTGGGATTTGGCAGGTGGGGAACCCTAAGATGGGGTGCAGAGAAAGAATCACATATAGATGAGTCATAATAATTTATATTATGAGCTTCAGTAGATTTTACTTTGTGTACAGGTTGTGATCAGCTGGCCTGGCTTCTACTCAGATATTCATTGCTCTTTGTGGATTTAGCCAACTGAATTCAACAAGATATAAGCAGGTGTTTCATGCACCATAACGGCTGATTTCCAACCTCTAGACAGTATAAAGCTAGTATGAAAGTTAAAATTTATTGTGTAAATTTAATCAGCATCATCACCTTAAATATATACATGTCTGCTACTCTTGATACAACCCAACATTAACCACACACATCATAGCCTGCTCGGCATCAGTCCCACATAGTGCATTACCACAATTCTGCAAACGAACCCCTTTAGCCTGGATTAAACTGTCTAGTTTTTCATCCTTTGAATTACACAAAATTATTATACTTCAGTTTGTTTTGCAAGACTTTTCACAAAAACATAATTCAGCAATATCCAATTTAAAAACTCTAAAATTTATTAAAATTTTACAAGTAAGCAAAATTACTGGTTCATCAGATGTCTCTTACTTGTCATCCTCTCCTGTCCTGTCTTTCCTACATCGTTGTCCATGTCTGAGAGTGTCACACATCAACATTTTTTTCTCTCCCTGGGAAATACAGCAATTGGACATTTGGCTACTAAGACAGTTACAAAATGCACAGAAAAAAAGTTTATGTTTGCCGATGTCTGTGAACTGTTTGAAAAGATGAATTTTAAATTACCTGCCACTATACAAAGTTAACCCATTTATGCTGGCTGCTTTTTTGTAGCGCTAGGTAGATGCTGAAGTACCACAAACGCAACTTTGACATGTGCGTCATAAACGCATCACAGGGACAGAAGCGAAAAAACTATGTGTTGAAGGTGTAAGCGGGTCACATGATATGTTATTTTCATATCACTAGTATATCTATGCTGTCAGCTGGAAGCAATGCCAGGCTACAGCAAATGAAAAATAAACTCTTTTTTTACAGTATTATATATTAACCTGCCTATCAGATTAATTACTCATTGACTGGTGCCAGGACGCTCTTCCAGATCATTCCAGCCCACTTTAACCCCAGGGATTATAGTATAAACGTGCTTTAAGTGGTTAGTAGCACCACTCTAAGGACAATAAGACCAGCTGCCTCCCAGTGAATAAAAGTATCATTTATACATTTTAAATATCTATATGCCAAACCCAGCAAAATTATACTGTCAGGTAAAAAGAAAATCACAGAATTTATACTCAGGTTTCTGTTTTTTGTTTTTTACTGTGGACAGAAGGCCTCATGCATACCTTCCCTTGAGAAAAATAAGCTTCTTTCAAAGCTTTGGCTGTTTTGTCCTTGTAAGTGTGCCACAGATGTTTTTATGTCTTCCTGCTGAATCATGACCTATAAAGATTTCACGGCTCTGACTCCTTTTTGCTTTGCTCAAAGCATTCGCTCCGTCAATAATCTGCTTTTTTAACAGACAGTCTGCTTTACAGATGAGAAAAAATGTAGATCATCCCACATTGAGCTGTATAAAAAGACTGCCTTATTCATTTGACCCTCATTTTGTGATCTTTTTAAAATTTATAATGAATATGTGGGAAAGCTGCCCTTTAAAGCCCTCTGCAAAAAAATTACATTTAGACACATCACATGGACCTACTGTAAATCAAACAACACAATCAAGTATCAAGGAGTCAGAGTCAAGCATCAAGGACACGAGCCTCTTAAAAGTCGCCCTCTATGAACTGGTATGATCTTTTTTTATTCTTCTGCACAAGCCGAGTAGTACGGATAGAAGTAAAGACAGTTACAGATGTTTCAAACCTAAGTTCCGTGGATTATGGCTGGATATATGCTGTGTTACATTTTATTATGTGGTTCAAATAATTTAGAATCCAAAATGAAGAGCTAAAATAAAAAATTAGTAACAAAGAGACATGCAGCATCACAAATGTGCCAATATTGAGACGTCACTTTATTTTGTAAGCTTAGATTTAGAGTGGTGTAGCGTGAAAGAGGGAGGGCTATAATGATGCGTGTCACTGTCTATAAACAGACCGTATAAACATGGAGAGCTATGTGGAGGAATGTGTTATCAGAGCTCTGACAGCATGTTGTAGACTCAGCACTGATGTCATTCACTGTCTAATTAGATGAGCTCTCGCTGCTAATTAACGTATCCATAAACCGTATTCATCACCACACAAAGCGGAGTGAAAACAGAAACCGATAAGGACAACAATGTTTAGCACTCCTCAAATTCTCACAGAGGTTTTGCACATATTTCAGATTAGGTATTGCCACTGGGAAGATTTGACACATTGAGCGTTCTGCCTCAGTCACAGTGACAGGGGATTTATGCTTCTGCGTTAAATCTACACTGTAGGTAAATCATAACCACAAACCCCTCTGAAACCCTACACCCTAACCTGTGCTGTAACCTGATGCGCACTTCCCTGGAAATGTAACTACACATTGCACTGATGCAGCCCACAATTATTGTGTTGGCCTGTTCAGTACGGCTGATTCTTCCTATACATTTCTTTCTCAGCGAGAGAATAACCATCATAGCCTTGATATAAGGAATAATAATTGATATAAGGACTCAGATGTCAGCAAATTTCTGGAGGGAGATAAATGGTTGTGAGAGAATTTACAAAGAAGCACACATGAGGGACATCTATGTTTGCCTCTTGGAAAAAAAAAAAAAAGAAACTAACCACAACAAAGAGTGGGGACCCAGGAGGGAAAAAAGTCCCAGGATTTTGTTTGTTTCTTTTGTGGCTGGCACTACATACAAAACACTGGGACATGACCACAAGGTAATTAACACCTGAAACATCACGCAAAAGCACAGATGCCGGTAACACAATCAGCCACTTATGTCTACAGAGATTCACCAAAGAAGTCTAAATGTCTAAATCAACCGTGACATCTGGGGATTGTAATGCAATGCAAGCTCAGAATACCCAGGATATATTTTCCTCATCTGCATTCACTTACCCTGACATTGACAATCAGGTTAACGGTCACACAAAGGTGCTTATCAGCTTGACAAGTCAGCCAAGGGTTTCCCAATCTAGTTACGAACATGTTCATGTGAAAGAGACAAAGATGGCAGCGTATGAACAACATGGACAGGCCCTGTACTGACAGCAAAGTGATGATTTTCAAAAGGAAGAAACAGGTTAAACAATCTTTAAAAGTCAAATTAAGTGAGGATTTAATAGAAATAAGACTTCTGAACTCAATGTCATGAAGGTTGTTTGGTAGCAAACACACTAATGGAGCCAAATGTGAGTATTCAGTGGTTCTGTAAAACCACAAAACATGCCCAGTGTTGACTCTTTTTTTTTTCTTCATCTTTCAAGTACAGTTGTTGCTGAAATTTTCTCTTGGGGCACACGGCAGCTCCAGTATGGTTTATATTTAGGGGATTCTAGCCACAGCAAATCAAGTCTTGTTTCTTTTAGGCAGCAAAAATAGCCGCTTGGTTAACGTTGGGGAAAGATTGTGGTTACAGTAACTATGAAAGGATGCAAACTCCAGCCTCTATTAACCTGACCTCCACACCGTCACACTCATAAATTCTACCTCCGGACGTAAAAGATTAAAAGATCCAGAATTGCTGAGTTGTATGAGCACAACTCTGCGGATACATGTCCTAATGAAGAAACAGAGCTGGTGTTTATTGTTTTTGACGTTAAATTGCATCACAGCTCCTTGACACAAGCTCTTACATAACAACCATTGCTTCAGATTCAGTTAATGATGCTCTTCTGATGGCCTTAATGCAATTAAGTTTATCTGGCTGTGGTGTTGACATGACAGTTGCTTTATAATAATTGGATTGTAGTGCACGTAAACTAATTGTATGATACAATGTCTTCTGGTACAGTGGTATGAATTTATTACACAAAGAAGCGATGCTGGACGGTTAACTCTTTCAGGATCCTGCAGAATCTAGTTTTCTAAAGCAGAGATTTTTTTTCAGCTTGTATAACACCGTGCTGCTTTGCAGTGAGGGACACAGACGAACAGCATTAGTGCCCTTGTATGAGAATTAGATTGTGCCCTTTTGGTTGTATTTGATTGTGGTTTATTGCGCTGATGGCAGCTTTCAATTTTCCTCCATTCCCTTTGGTTTCACAACTAAGCTGCGTAAAAAAGGATTAAGATTATGCTTTGAATGAGTCATCACTTTAAACTACAGATGGAGTTTACAGTTCAAAAGGGATTATAAATATTAAAGAGGGCATTTTTTTTTCTTTTCAAATGATTGGGTTTTGCTCCAGTGCATTGCTGAATCACACAGCATACACAAATTCAAAGGATTACGCAAACATAAAACTTCAAGGTCTCTCTTATGATTTGGTCTGCATTTGAATTAGCTCTGAATAATATCCAATTAAATAATGCATTGTTTTTTTAAGACAAGAAGGCCTGCCTCAGAGGCTCAATGAAAGCACAGGAGGTGAAAGTCCACAGATGATCTCTTTGCATCGATCAGCAGAAGGCATTATGTGATGGGATGCCTCAGCAGCATTCTGCAAAGTTTTTAAAGGCAACCTTGTTTTCTGAAAGAGCAGCACAAGCTCTTTTGTTGTTTGTACTAAATACTCCTTCACTACTTTTTAAAGTGTGCATGTAGTGTAAAAAAAGGCTCCGACCCTCACAGCCGCATCAAAGTATGAGTACAGTGAGACATGATGAATCTAATTTCTCCAGTCTGCACAGGGGCTAGCAGCTCACTCTGAGACTTGCTGTGTACGACTGGCCCCTCATTTGTGTCAAGACGAAAATAATAAAAGGCTATTTTTGGCTGCTCCCTTATTCACAAAGGGTTGTGCCACATGTTTGATTTGACAGATTTTTATGCCAGACACCCTTCCTGATGCAACCCCAAAGGGATTTGCTTCCCTTCACAGGATCAAACCTGGGACCGCTCATTTGTTAGGTTAATGTGTGAACCACTATACTATGGAGCCACCAGGCAACTTAAGGCAACGTTTTTTCAAGGTTTGCCCATGTTTAAAAAAGCTTTTGTGTAAAAAGGATATTGTGCTGTTTTCTGCCATTAAAATATTTTGTTGCTATAGAAGCATAGAGTACTCTGCAAAAGCCTGGAGCCACCCCAAGGAGTCAGACTTTCTTGTAATTTTTTCAAGTTGTTCTTTAGATTATCTGAAGATCTTTTTTTTTTTTTTTTTTGGACACTGGGTGCTTTTTCACTCATTTTCAGTCCAGATTTTTTAGAAGAATGCTTTTTGTTTGTTAATACAACTAACAGTGACCTATGAACCACTCAACATTAAAAAGGCACCTAACTTAAGGAGTGAACCAGAGTTGCATCACAACATAACAGACAACTTAGCAAAGAACCAGTTTTAAATTGTATCTGGTGGCACTTTGTTACTGGCAGCCTGTCTCACAAAAACATATTATTTGTTCCCATTTCTTTAGTTGAATCTATGAAAAATGCCAAAGACAGCACAGCTCGAAAGGCATAAAATAGTATTCTTACACCAACGAGGTGATTCCCAAAGAGCTGAAAATTCTGCATAGTATGGTTTGCAATGTGGCCTGAAAAAATCAGAGGAAAATGGACAAGTGGAGGATCATAAAAGAATTGACAGGCCTTAAAAACAATCTACAGCAGTTGAACAGTGTCTGAAAGTCATGTCCTTAAGAAATAGAGAAAAAAAATTCAGAGAAGGCCTGACACAGGACCTGAGAGATGCCTCTGGTCCTTCAGTTGATCAATCTATTGTTTGCCAAAGCCTCATCAGAAATGGTCTCATTGGAATGGCAGCTGTCACAACATCAATACCTGGATGGAAAAACACACAAATAACAATGTCAGTCATGGATTGGCCTCCCCACAGCTGTGACCTCAACATTATCGAAGCAGTGTGATCGTGGCTTAAAAGAATTAAAAGAAAGCTTTTCTAAGAGAGTTCAGACTATGTTGAAGAACAAAAGTGGCCATACAAAATATTGACTTTCAAGCTTCTTAGAATTGTATAACCTAACAATTGTGTGTGTGTGTGTGTGTGTGTGTGTGTGTCTCTTATATATTGTATTTCCATCTATGTTTGCACATATTCAATAAATCACTGCACCTATTTCTCATTTTTCTAGAAATTAGGGGTGACTCAAAACCTTTGCAAGGTGCTGTAGAATATGTAGAGATGCAGAGATGTCTCGATAAATCACTGTACCTCGCAAAATATGAAGAACTGTCTTGCAAGTACTGTTTTTTGTCTTAATAAGAGGACTATTGGTTGAAACCATTTCAGTGTGGAAGCCTTAGCTCTCTGAGATACTGGCCAACATGAGTAGAAGCCTCATATCTCAAATCTGTTTGGCAGCATATCACTGGCCAGGTCGATGACCAGTAAGCACACGAATGGATCGATGATTGTGGGAACAATCTTCACTTAGAATCACAATATATTGACTTTTTCATAACCGCTCATGTTTCAGCAGCACTAATCATTTTACCTACGCTGAAAATGGATCCTTAACTCTCTCTGTCTCTCTCTCTCTCTGTCTGTGTGTGTGTGTGTGTGTGTGTGTGTGTGTGTGTGTGTGTGTGTGTATGTGTGTTTGTTGTGTTCCACTTAAAACACAAGCAGTCAAAACAATCAAACAAGACAACCAATTTTCACAGCATTGCTCATAAATAATCGCAGCAGGTCTTTTCTTTAAAACAGTTTTAGATGAAAAATGGGAACAATCTGACAGGACACTTTGTCTTGTTGGGTTGTATTACCCTTTAAACCTGCCCACTGTTTGCCTGTCCTGATTTACAAGTCTGGAGGTAGAGCGGCCAATACGAGGCGTCCTGTGCTAACAGACTGCCCCCTGTGATACAGAATTCATTGCATGTTCTAAAACCTAACATCTTTTTCACACTGAAATTCAGCTGCTGGTCATTTCAGCCATGCTTACGTATAGCTCCCAGTCAGTCTGACTGGCGCAGACTAAAATAGCAAGAATTAGAAGGACTGAAGTTTTGTACTAGTTTTCACATGGCCTTCAATGAGCAATGCTAATAGCACTGGGGACTTCACTTTTCCAGTAGTTCTAACAGCTGTTCTTTTTTTTTTTTTTACTTATTCTGTGGTATTGTCACCAGATGCTGACATTTTTGGCTTTGAATAAAATATTTCTGTTGGAACAATTAGAATGATCGCAATGAACTTTAATACACTTTAATTCACTTTTATTTATATAGTGCCAAATCACAACAAGGCACTTTTTACTGTAGGTAAGGTAAAGACCCTACAAAATATTCAGTCACTGATGTCACCCTCTGCATGAATTATAAACACTTTGGTTACACGTTGATTTTTTTTTTTCTTAATTAACAGGGTGTCAACAGCTAAATTTGACCAAATTTATCTATGTGGTGATTTAAGCTCAAATACCTGCAGATATTAATATTGTCATCGTGAGCATGTATGAAGACATTAGCATTTAGCTTAAAGTGTCACTCTGCCTATGAGAACAGCCACTCGTGCGGCTGTACGTTCTTTCTGTTGTTTCGGAATGTATAGCTTTGAGCTTGGCCAAATGTTTTCAACGTGCACTATTTTTATAGATAAACTGTCTATCTAGAAAGGTTTTTGCACAAAAACCTGATTTGATGATTTACTGTAATTTTTTAGCAGTTCTGTTTTCAGCTGATAACGTCGGTCACGCTACACTGTTTGTCACTGAGGTTGGCTTCACAGTTACCACTAGGATGCTATACCAACAAAAATTGTACGCAAAGTTGCTTTGGGTGTTTTTAATTTTTCAGCATCCGCACTGGTTATTTTTATACTCATGGCTTTCTCCGTGTTATGCTTACAGTTCAATTGCAAGCTGTTATTGAAAGCTTTGACTTCAGTGTGTGATGACAAATTGAAGAAAAAAGGCAAATAGATTCAAGAAGACAGCTGTGTGTTTGAAAAGGTGAATCACTGAATTCAGGTGATTTTGCACTCTTTTTGCATGTAACTTGAGGCAGTGGTTGTATGTATGTGTGAAAAATCTAAACATTTAAATTTCAAATGGGAGACCTCTGTTATTCTATTCACTTGTTACTAACGTGTTGTCTCAGCTCAGAGGATTAGCGCAACTGATGCAGGTTATTGCAGCGATAAGTCTCCAAATTTCATTATGGCAATGACTAAGCCAAATTTAGGCGTTTGGATGAGAAGTTCTTTTCATTTTCTAGACATTAAATTAAATGTTGGCATAAAGTCACGTGTAGGTTTGAAAATACACCATCTAATCTCAATTGCAAATTTGGAGAGTCCTTTTTTTTCCTTTTTGAAAAGCCTAATTTCCCTTTCTGTGTTTATCTATAGCGAAAGCATACAACCTTTGTGATATAGAAGGTGTTACACCACTCTACATATTATCTTCTAAATGTCACCTGAATGACAGGCAGATCTGTACATATGGGTGAAAAGCAAATATAACTCCGAGTGCAATTTTCCCTCGGCTACTTGTGTCTGCCTCACTGCAGTATTCAGAGAGAGAAGAGGAGCAAGAGGCCCTATGTTAAGTGTCTTATTAGTGGGAAATGACTGCAGTGTCAGACGAGCCCAAGCTGTCACAGTGCAGCCATCATTAGAATAAGCATGAGAAGCTCTTGTCGTGGATGGAATCACATTTTAATCCCCACCACATTATTACTGTGGTGAGGAAGGTCAGCACTCAGGCACATTTAAGCAGGAATAAACCCCCTCGAGAGCTTATGATAATGTCTTCCCTCAATGGCAGATATTGGTCATATTTTAGTTTCAAGCTTTTTGTAGAATACGGCACGGCTAATGAAGAGCCTAATGTAATGCAGCTGTGCGAGCCGCCATGGTAACCATGAATAATTCAGCCTACTTGTTCTTTGGTTTCCTGGTCTCAGGAGGGTTCTGCCTATATTGTCCATTATGACAGGCCATTATCCAGCCTTCAGCCTGCTAGCTCTCAGATGGTGCGCAGAGCCCATTTGTTACCCCTCTTGCCCCTGGTAACCTTCAACCAGCTGGAGAGAATGATTGAGACTATACTGTTATATAAACATGAGAGCAAGAGGTGCAAGAGGCAAGAAAACGAAGAGACCCCTCCACACCGGGGAATTCAAGGAGGACCTTCCATTTCATTACAAGTGCATATTACATTTCCCTCCAAAGCCATCAGTTACTCTTTGAATACAAATTGCACACCACTGTGACATATTGTATTAATGTGCAATGTGCATGTCCTGTTTTGATGCATGCATATGTTTTACATAAGTATATATATACTCAGTACAAGCAAGTTGAAAGTAAAAGTTTCAGTACTGCACTAGCAAAACTAAAAGTACTCTGTCAGTGTTAAAGTTATTATGTATTATTGATTTCTTAAAAGAATGCTGTAAAAGCAAACAATACAGCACTGTGTATGGGTCTTAGAAAGTAAGTAAATTCCCTCAGGTGATGTCATTTGGGTCAGTGTTGGTGGATCTGAACATAATCTGGAAGTGTGGAATAAGAAGGAAGTTGCTAGACCTCTGCAGGTTGTTTCTTATCTGGCTGCAGGCCAGATAAGCTACGTGCATAATACACCAGAATTTCTGACCAAACAGTGGGTGGTCATGTTGGGTAATGTGGGCGACAAATTTTGAGTTGAAATAAGCATGCACTGACTAAAAAGAAGAAAAAAGATAGAAATTCTGCTTTTGCAGCTTTATTTCATTTCATTTTTATGGTTGCTGAAACAGTGTTTTGTCGGGGAGTCAAATCAAAGTGTTTGTCTAGTTATAGTTCAATTTGGTATTACAGGGTTTGCTCATATGTTGTATATATAAAATCTTATTTGGTTCAGCAATATGTATATTTTAGTAAAAAGTGCAATAGAGCCAAGCTGACTATTTAATTTTAAATCAGAAAAACATATTTTAAAATAATCAGAAACTATTTTGATAATAATTTTTCAAAAAATTTCAAGCAAAATTATCAGTCAAATCACTTTCTTTGGATTAAAGTAAATAAGACACAAATAATGCATTTGAGAGTCCAAAAGGGAATTGGTTGTGTGATTGTATTTGATCTGGAACGTAGTTAGTATTGGACCGGCCAGCTGAGGAGGTGTGATGCATTTGATCTAGTCATTAGAACGGGCAGGAAGCTCTGGTCCGTGGTACCTCAGCCATTTCAAATCAATGCCTGTGGCGGGTCTTAAATCAATGAGCGTGTTGCATCTCAGAGGCTCATCAGTGGACAGTCCCCCGAGAGGCTGGATAGCGTTGAAGAATGAGAGAAAGACCGAGAGAGAGAGATAGACATTGGCAAGAGGAGGAGAAGGAGGCTCCCTCTTACCTACTGACCTCCGTAATTACCCCGTGCGACTGCCTGAATCCAAATGTGATCCGATTGAGATAACTGGCTATTGGAGACACCACTGAACCATACTCCACAGCTCTCAGTGATTTCAACCTGGGCAATCTTTAACCCATGTCTGGCTGTGGCAGAGTTGCTGCTGTAAAGCCCTAATACTTTGCAGAAGAGTGAATTGAGCCTGATGTTTCTGTTTTTGTGATTCCAGCCCAGCTATTGTCCCAAGGGCAGGGCAGTGTAATCAGGGCTGTGATAGCATCTCTTTGGGGGGATGGGTAAGGGGGAAAGGGGGGGGGCAGGGCCTGTGGGCTGATCCAGAGGGCAGATATATTTATCTAGGTAATGAGAGCCCAAACACTGTGGCTCTGTTGGGAGGGCTAGGGACATGGCCTAGTGTGCTAAGAGATGCGCTGGTGCCATGGCAGCGCAGTCCCCGTGCTGCTCATTAAACTTCCATCAGTGTGTGGTCACCATGTTCCTGCCAGGCCTCCAAAGTGCCCGTTATTAATTCATGAAAGCACACCGCACATGTGATTGAGTCTGGCGAGCAGTGAAGCATTGAGGCACGAGAGATGGGGGAAATATTGTCTGTGTCTGAACACCCAACCATCCACCGAACCCCTCCCACACTTTCCCTCTGGCGGTGTGCCCTTGAAAAAAAAAAAACTAAGACAGAGACACAGATACACTATGTTGTGAAACATTAATAGCCACTGCTGCAGTTTGCCTACAGCTGGAAGAAGAGCAATGGAGGTCATGTGAGCGTGGATGTGTGTGTGGGAGTGTGAGCACATTTATGAATGTATATGCATTTCAATGTGCATGCATGTTTAGAGCCCATTTGCTTTAGTGTTTTATAAATGTGGAGGAGGTGGTTGTGCATTGTCAAGACATTCTGTGCGCATATATTATCAACAAATGTGGCGTTGTTTAGGGATGGGATGCTTGTGGTGAGCCAGCCACTTTTATCTTCACTCCACAGACGTGCTCTGTAAAGCTTGTGTTGGGAGGGCTGCCTTTAAAAAGGAGACAGTAAATTGGCCTGGATATGGATTGTTGCAATTGAATTTAAAACATTAGCTTCAGGATAATAAGGGTTGCTATAGAGAAAATCTAGGAAATGCATTTGGTCATTAGAGCATAGAGGGATGGGACTAATGGTGTACGGGGGTGGGCTGGGGAGGAGGCAGAAAACGATGAAAACCATTTTTAGGATGAATGGGTTATTTCGGGGAGAGAGCAAGAGAGAGGGGAAGTGAAATAGAAAGGGGGAGACGAGGGAGACGGCGTGAGAGAGGAGTGCTACATGATTTCAAATTAACCATTATTGTAGGCTGTGACATGTATTATGTCTCCCGAGGCTCCGAATCTTGAGCTCATTTTCACGGAGATGAGGAGAATAGTCCACTGTCACAATTTGAACGTGTACAGCTGGCTTGAGCTCCTCATCTTAGGGCCAATTATAACTCCTCTTCTTCCAAATCCTTAGCCCAGCTCTCCAAAGCAAATCTCACCATGCATAGCTTATTGTTCGCCTCACTCGATGTCCAATTAACAGAATGTTCTTCTCACTTCCTTCCCCTTCCCCCTGCTGTGGAAATAGGACTCTGACCAGTAAAACTGTGTTAAACTGCAGCAGTCCTTATCAATAAGATAACAGCAGTGGGGATATTTAGTTATGATTGCATCTACGCAAGGAAGACCATACGATTATGATACCATAATCATTTCCCCGATGCATTTTGATCTCAGCTAAGATGTTATTAGCACTCTCCTGCTATATTTTTTATCATAATTAAAACTGCAGATCAGGTGCTATATAATAAATCCATATCGTGTCAGCTGAAGCAGTATGTGTGTGCAAATGGCATAGCACCACTTTTGTGTGACTTCTCATAAATCATCAGTTTATATCCACAGCAGCTGAGCTGTTCTCTGAGGCATGAGCCTCAAGTTATTATTCTACTGTTAAAAGTCATTTCATAATTAGCATTGTGAACTACTAAAGATTAGACAGAAAATTAAGTTGACCTCGTAGACAGGGGAGACAAAAAGAAATACCCGAAGTAACTGTTATGAGAAAGAGAGGAGGTCTAATACATTGATTTGCTCATGAAAGTTCCCCCTTTTGCTTTTTCACATGCGCAATAATCACAAGAAATAAATACACAAGTATTTTGCATGGGACAAAAAGCTAAAGGGGAAACTTTCATGAGTAAATAATTGTGCGAGACACAGACGTCTTGTTAGACTTTTGAAGGAAGTGGGAAAGTTTTTTTTTCTCCCGATTTTTACATTTTTTTTCCATCCGGTAGTGTGATGCTCTCCAGGCCAGGAGCATTTCTGTCAGATTTCATCAGTGTTTAATTAATAAGACATGCTGAACGAGCGCCTCTCATATTAATAGCCACATTAAACTGCAGTGTTAATGATACCATTAGGTCAGTATGTGGTGTCACTGTGAGATGGGTGGATAATGTGGCACTAAAATGATACAAAGAGGTTGAAGTCTTATGTGAAACAAGCTATAATTATCGCATGAAATTCATTAGACCTCATTATCTAGTTATTGTTGTTGTTGTTTTTTTCTGGCATATTAATTAAATTAGGGTGTTTTGTCTCCTGGCTGTTGCAAGCAACATACTGCAGGCCTTGATCTTTTGTTGTCTCGTTAGACATTTATAAGATAATAACACAATAGGGAAGCCAACTGCACTGTGAGTGCAGTTAAATGCCCATATTTCCTGTTTTAGGGCTCCAATGACTTTTAAATCTGGAAAAACACATGAAAAGGTAATAACAAGGGTCACGGTTCTGATGGTCACTATAAATATATATTTTATAAATATAAAGTGATAGCTGTTGTAATATCTGGATGTAAAATCATAGACTGACGTGCTTAGCAGCCATGACATCATCGTACGTGGTTGGTGATGTTGCCCTCGTGACTACAAATGTGTCACAAGCATGTTGGTATTTTACAGTGACGTGCAAGTGACAGTCATGCGAAGGAAGGTATTGTGAATCAGTATCTACAAGCTTTATTATAGTCTTACTAAACTTTTATTGGCAAATTGATCCTCCCTCTCTCAGAATCATTGACCACACAGCAATCAGAAGCTGCTGCTGTGTGAAAACTGAACACTGCCGTGTGGGAAATGTATATTAACCTCCTTTCCACAGTTATTGACCAGTCCATTACTGCGTTAGCTATTTTGAGGTCTTATTCATTCAGTTTTTAGCAGGATCTCCAAAAACTGTGATTTTCGAGCCATCTTGAGGTTACGTCATGATATATCCTTTATAAACAAGCACTGCTGATAGTTGTTGAAAAGTGCAAAGTGGCTACAGATAAATAGTCAAAGGTCCATGTAGGTTGTGTATGTGGTGAAGAAAGGTGGATTTAATTTATAGCATTTACTAGCCTTGGAGTGGCAAGATAATTTTCACAAGGTACTGGTCTGGAGGACAGTAAATAATATGAAAGAATACATTGAATTTAGGTTTGTGCATATTTCAGTCGGTATTTTCCCTTTAAATAGTCGTTATGTTGCCAGTTCTGAAGCGGACAGAGTATATACCAGAATGCATTGGATGCAGAGGACCTCCCCTTACGTGGTGCATTTAGGCAAGTGTGACTTTAGTCAGCGTTCCAACCTCATTCTCCCAAAATTATCATAGTGAGAGATGTCTAATATTAGTTTACATTCACCATATTAGCCGTGCTTGCTGAGAAGCATGGTCTGTGCCAGAAGAGAGCGATTTACCTCAGCCAAATGTGTGCCACCTGTCTGACCTGTCTGTCTGCCACCAGGCCTACAGGCCAAGAAGAGTCATGGTCGACTTATCTGCCTCTGTCTCAGCTGTCACTAGGCAGCACAGTTAACATTTGCCTGGTCATGTAACGTTTCATTTTGTGCACTTTTCCTTTTAGGTTAACACTCATTATGCAGTATAATAAATGATATATGGTATGTTATGATAAATTTGAATAATCTGGGAAAAACAGAGGTGCCTGAGAGCTTTATACAGGTATTTACGCTCACCACTAGCTGCCCCAAACACACTGCTAAGACTCTAGGATGCAAGACTTCCAGGAGCAGAAGGACATCTGTGTTATATGTGTCATAAATGTGTTAGCGGTGTAGTTCCATAGTCACGAGGGGCGCTGTGGAGGAACAAGTCCCACTGGGAGACAGATGGCAGTGGCCACAGAAGTACAAGGCGTGTGCTGGCTCTGCACATTCACTGTAGGGCCAGATCTCAACACCTCACCCCTTCCGATTAATCAAGCCTGCCGTGGTTATTTAAGGCCTCCGATTAATCATGCAGGATAACTGAGGTGATAGATTAGGGTTAAAGGAAAGTTTTGGGATTTGAAGATAAAAGGATTTAGTCAGAAGTTAGTCTGTTTCTACAACCAAAAACCTGCAGAGTTTTAAGACCTTTTAATTATTTTTTGCTTATCTGCCACCAAAATAAATTCCTCTTAGTCATCATTAGTAATGTGATATTTCTGCTTACTTTGCTGCATCCATGCCAGCAGTTCACAAACAGACAGATAAAGGTTGCAAAACACAAAATTCACCTAATTAGCTTGTCTTTCTTGGTAAAATTATGAATGATAAATGTGATGAGGTCCAAATGTGTAAATATGAAAAAACAAGATGTCTTGAAACTTCCTTAATTTTATTTAAAATCAGATGTAATGTGAGTGTAATTGGTGCAGTGAGAGCTGGAGATCAGTGCTCTTCAGGCTCCTTCACGGGTTATTAAGCTGCTCTATATGAGAGGATATGCATACATCAACACTCAACATGTCAACACTTTTCATTGGCACAGACTGGGGGAATGTGTGAGTGTATGTGTCTTTCTGCAGCTCAGCAGAACCTTGGCATTAAATCTGCACAAGGAGTCGTCAGAATAATATTTCAGCCCTTTGTGTACAAAATGATAGTTAATGGCAAGAGTTGAAAAATCAAGACAGGCAATTACTTGTGTTTTTGAAAACGTGTTTCATGCCTCATTGTGTCAATAAGAGGCTCCTTTAAGCAGCAGGTCTATCAGTGTAAGCACAGTATTAGAGTGCACTGAATAAAGTATCTAGTTTTTCCCCTCTGCACTGCAATAACAAGTCCTTGGTCTGCTAATGAGCATCTAAAGTAAGACAGTCTGGTGTACTGTTAAATGGCAGGGAGAGCTGTGAGGATCTTATTCTAATACTTAAAGCTGACTTGATCTTCCGTCTGTACTCCTGCCAGCTGCTCTTTGCTCCGACAAACACGGGCACATTCCTTGGGAAAGAAGATTCTGTTTGAGCCATTTACCTGCCAATCAAAAGCAAAGGGGTCATGCCCCCACCCCCCACAGGGATAGCATGCTTTCAAAGCCTCAACTTGTCATGCACTGTGGGTCTTCCAGATGAACCCAGCCGCATGTGTGTTGATGTAGGATCATTTGAGCATGTCAGCATGTAGGCCAGTGACCAGCAGGTACATCATGTCTATAAGGGGCTGCAGTTAAGTTTAAACTAATTAATGGGGCTGAACTTTTCAAGGCAACACATAGCTTTCCAGGCAGCAGGACCCAATTCTATATATAAATCTTAGATGCAGCAGGGTTATTTAGAGCAGGGAACATTATCCAACACCTCATTTTGCTGAATCCAAATGAAAACTGCCACCGGAGTGCAGAGATTAGGAGACTTCAGGGGTGCTTGTTCCCTCCCTTTAGCAAAAATGATTATCGTGTAAAAAATACAGGAGTGTTGTCAGCATAATACACAGCTGTTTAAAAACACACAAAAAACTGAAAAAATAATAATAAATAATAATAAAAATGCAAAGATGTGTTCTTTGTTATTAAAACAAAATGTAAACTGTATTTTAAGGTTGCAGTTATTAATTTTGCTTGTGTCCTTATGTTAAGCTTTTGAATCTATTAAATTATATTTATATTATAACAGAAAAACATAAAAAAGATTTGAATGTAACTCTTTACTTACTAATAGAACCTGTCAGATTTGACAGCCAGATTACCTACCAATAATTAGCACCTGTCAGAAGTATTTGTATTGGCACATATGATTATTAAGTAACAAGAAACTTTCAAACATATGTTTATTTATAAAGAGAGCTATCATTACGTAGTATGTCCATCCCAGTGGTTCAGTCCTTAAGAACCAAATCTGTAATTGTAAAGATGCGTTTTATTATTTATTTGCTTAAAAATAGTCTTGGAATCAATTTTATGGGGAAAAGTAGTGAAGACTTATAGTACCAGTCAAAAGTTTGGACACACCTTCTAATTCAGTGTTTTGTTTTGTTTTTATTATTTAAAAAGTGTCTGCATTGTAGATTAATACAAAAGTCATCCAAACTATGAAGAAACACATATGGAATTATATAGTCAACAAAAAAGTGTTAAACAAACCAGAATATGTTTTATATTTTAGATCCTTCAGAGTAAGCACCTCCTGCTTAGATGACAGTTTTGCACATCTTGGCATTTTCTCAGTCAGCTTTATGAGGTAGTCACCTGAAATGGCTTTCAGTTAACAGCTGTGCTTTTTCAAGAGTTAATTTCTTGAATTTCTCACCGTCTTAATGTGTTTGAGATCATCAGTTGTGTTGTGAAGAGGCAGAGTTAGTATACAGTGGATAGCCCTATTTGAGTAATGGTCTAATCCATATTATGGCAAGAACTACTCAACTAAGTAAAGAAAAATGACAATCCATCATTACTTTAAGAAATGAAGGTCAGTCAATCTGAAAAATTTCAAGAACTTTGAAAGTATCCTGAAGTGCAGTCTCAAAGACCATCAAACAATATGATGAAACTGGCTCTCATCAGGACCCCTCCAGGAAAGGAAGACCAAAAGTTACCTCTGTTGCACAGGATAAGTGTATCAGAGTTACCAGCCTCAGAAACCACACGTTAACAGCACCCCAGATAAGAGCCCATCTAAAGTAACAGACACATCTCGACATCAACTGTTCAGAGAAGACTGCATGAATCTGGACTTTATGGTTGAATTGTTGCAAAGAACTCATTTATAAGGAAGAACAACAAGAGGAATGGCCAAGGAACACAAGGAACGGACATTAGACCAGTGAAAATCTGTCCTTTGGTCTGATGAGTCCAAATTTGAGAGTTTTGTTTCCAAATGTCATGTCTCTGTAAGACCATCATTTGTTTTTCAACAGGACAATGACCCCAGACACACCTCCAGGCTATTTAAGGGCTATTTGACCAAGAAAGAGGGTGGTGGAGTGTTGCGTCAGATGACCTGGCCTCCACGATCTTCCTGATGGTTTGGGATGAGTCGGACCACAGAGTGAAGGCAAAGCAGCCAACAAGTGCTCAGCACTTCTGGGAACTCCTTCAAGACTGCTGGAAAGCCATTTCAGGTGATTACCTCATGATGCTGACTGAGAGAATGCCAAGAGTGTGCAAACCCGTAAAGCAAAAGCTGCCTACTTTGAAGAATCTGAGCCATATTCTGATTTGTTTAACACTTTTAAGTTTACTACATGATTCCCTATGTGTTCCCTCATAGTCTGTATGACTTCACTATTAATTTACAAGTTAGGAAAAAAAAAAACATAACGCAAAAATAATCTAGTGAAGAAAAGCGCTATTTTCTTTTAGGGTATCTTAAAATGCGAAAATGTGTTGTTAATATTTGCCTTACTGCTTTTGACAGCTGTTTTCAGGTCATATTTAGGTTATGTCTATAAGACAGTTTTTCTTTCTTTTGTCTCAGTTAATAACCGGTTATATTTTGTACAGTACAAGAATAAATGTACTTTATTATATGTATAAATACACATATTTACTCTGTACATACTCTATATGTGCATGAAAACAGAAGGCACATGCATAGAAGGCTACTGTGACATTTCACAATAGCGCTCTGATCCAAGTTAATGCTCCTAAACAATGTAGCACCTGATTGTTGGCTTATTGTGCGACCTGTGGTGGCTGAGGCCTGTCGTCCAGCCTGTACCCTGCTCTTTTGGGACTTCAGTGAAGCACTTCAGCTGGGAGAGGGAAGAGGGAAGTGCCTGCTGAGAGGGGTGGAGTGCACAGCAATGTAGGGGGTGCTGAAATTTGTGCTCTCATAATACTCTCTCCCTCTCCCTTTCTCAGCAGGGCCCTGTTGCCACCTTCCTCTCAGCCTGTCCCTCTCCCCTGTTCCTCCCACATGACAGAGGAGCCGTTGGAGCAGCTGGGGTTAGGGATACTTGTCAGCAGGACGATCATGTGTCCTCTGAGTCTGTCCCCTGACCGTCCCACAGTCATGTCGACTGACAGCCAGCATCAGCTGATTATCGCCACTGTAGCAGTAAAAGAAACCCACTTTGGCAGTGACAGGCTTATGACCTGCAAGACCTGCTCATATTGAATAACCAACACTTCATCCAGGGGCTCAGACTGTGTTACCCTAGCCTTGAGAACACACTACTGGACAGATAATCTGACACATTAGCAATCTGTTTAAGGTTAAAGGATCAAATCATAGCCATGGTCATAAATTGCATCTGTTACCCTTACAAGATGTTTATGTGTTTGTACGCTGTAATTGAATTTTATTGCTTCTTTGATACACAGAGCAAAGCAATTGCACCAGGCTAGATGTGATGCTGGTCATATCTACAAAAACGTGTCTAATAGATCATTAATCCATAGTGTTTACTCATTAAACTGGTACTTTGCTAAGTTTGAATAAGTTATATTGCTGACCGAAGGCAAGTGTGGAGACGACGGTATATGAGCATGACACTCATAAAAGTTATTTTAATCCCTCCTGGCCAGTCGTGCTTGGTGTTTGTGTATTTTGAGAATCTCTGAGAGGTTAACACCCCCTGTGCACAGAGGCTCAGACAGACTACTGGTGTCTGGTATCAAGCTGAATTAAAGCTATGTCAACACATTCAGTCATCCAGGCTTACATTACAGGGGCCCCGGTCGTCTCTTATCTGAGGCACAGACATACAGTCAGCTATGTTACACACACACCCAAATGATATTCTACTGTTTTGCTCTTATTTAAATTTTAACACAAAATAGAATGATTCTTACTGTTGTGCGCCATGAGGACATGTTTGCCTTTTTTACAATTTCTGAAGATTTGAATGCATTGGGTGAGTCAAATTAAACATGTCTTACTTGTGGAGGAAAAACATCAGGACTGAAAAATAATCGAGAGCAAATTTCAGGGGTTGTGGTAGTGGATGAAGTATTGTTCTGGAGTGGCCAACCTTGTAACTCCTTCCTGACTGAGTATGTTATTGTGTCAACAGCCTCAGGTCCTCATGCTGCAGAATAACAGTAATTGACTAGCTGTTATGTAGAAAAGCCCAGACTGATGGGAGAGGCGGACTGCTGCCAACCAGCCTGGTAAATTCAGCATCAATGGGGCAACGTTGATGTTGTCTTCAGACTTCAGTTGTTTGATTGCCTGTGTATGTCGCTTGTTAGGCTGCTGAAAGCTTGTGTTTAGCCCCAGAAATTGTGGCTTGAAGGTGACATCTGTCTGGGAGGCGGAGGGGAGAGGAGAGTGCAGTGCAGTGCCATGCAGCTATAAATACGCAGAGGCCGTGACAGCTCATAGAGGAAACAGCTGAGAAGAGGAGCTTTGCTATGCTGCATACCTCCTAGTGACCCTGTCACTTCCACAGAGGTCTTAATTATTCTGCACTGGCAGCTCACCTCTACTCACTGCTGAAGCTGTGACACCCAGGGACCTGTCAGAGGAAAGGGCTGTACGCTGTTCCCTCTAACATACTACACTCACACAACATGTAAACAGTAGCCTGCTTCAGTGTGTATTCACAGCACTCTCTATTCTGTTGTTTAGGTTTTAAACTAGTCGACCCTTGTGTATTCCACCACACATTTTTGCAATCTGATGCCGTTTATCCTGCAATTACTTTTACTTGCTCTTGAGCCTGGATGTGATTGTGTTATCTTTGTCTCTGCAAATTCAGTAGGTCTTTTAATATTACAATGTCACATGCAATGCACTCTCTTTTTATTTATACAAAACAAATAATTTATGGTTACACCCATTTCATTTTCTCCTACTGACACTGTGTTTTGCCTCTAGAAATGTCACTGCAGAAATGATTTAGTTAGCACCACAGTTTCTAATCTTATACTCAGGGTTGCAGACCATAAAACAAGTCATATTCTAGCATAGTGTAAATGACCTCTGTTACCCTATGAATGACGTTAGTGGCTTTAATGGCTGACATTGGTATGGAGGTACATCTTTATCACCTTTGCAGGCTTAATGGCAACTTATAAATGGTCTAGTGTTTCTAGGCTCAGATTTCAGTATGGTCAAGGTCACAAGCTAGTTCCTGTTACATATACAAAAACACACAAGTGTTATATTGTTTAATATTTAAGGCTCTATTTGTCTTAAAGCATTTCATAATTGCACTGTTTACATCTTTGTATACCACTTAATACCAGCATCTTTGCTGCATTCTCAGTATTGCTTCACAGTGCTGGCAAGATAAGTGCCCACTACTCACCCTGAAATAATTCCTCATGTTGTTCCTGCAGAGTCTTAACTAGCACTCTGCCCTGACAATGACTGATACTGTTGTGTCGCCTTTATCTGGGCCCAATTGTGTACTTATGTGTGAGTGTGCGACACTAACTGGCACTAGTGGATAGATTACCTAATACAGTCCAAGCACGTTATTAGACCCCAGGGCGCTGGCTAAGTCACTCTGAGTTCTGTTTCTGGCCTTTTAATTATTCATCAAGGTATTGCCTGGGATGTAACCTCAATTACTGTGGGCTGCGGGGCCAGGTCACGTGTTGTTAACACTGTGCTGTGATCAGAGCCACCGCAGGGAAGGCTGCCAACGGGAAGAACTGCTCTGTGGCTTGGCACTCCACCCACCGCCACTGATTGGCTCACATTTAGCAGGATGCTGGATGCACTGAGGGCAGGAGGGAGGGGAGGGGCATTCCTCAGATTCCCCATAGCCACAATGGGGACAGGAGGATGGTGTAAATACTGTAAATCAAAGCTTGATGAGTGTGATCGGTGTGGTGTGAGTATAAGGCTGAAGGAGGGAGAGGAGGAAGGAGGGGGAGGAACAGCTAAAGCCTTTAATGAGCCCGGAGAAGGGTGAGATGTGAGCTCTCTCTCTTGGGCCCACCTGTAGTGGGCAGACAGGCTGTGCACCTGCAGTCCTGGAGCCCTCAGCCAACAGAGCAGTTGGGAAGAGAGGAACTGGCAACCCAGCAACACTTGACAGAAGGACACAAGGATGAGAGGCTGGACTGATATGAGTTGCACTAAGGTGCCAAAACAAAGCCCATTGTCCATCAAATGCCCCCTGCTTTTAATGTTGTCATGTTGACATGCTAGTATCACCCCACCTTTACTCGTGGTTAAAGAGAAACAAGAAAATAAACTCACTTGAACATTTCTGCCTCTCAATTTGCACCTTAATAAGGCATCTGCATGTCCATTCCTCACTGAAATGAATTTCTGTACTTCTATCAGATTTGGTGAGAGTGATCAGACAACCCATTACTCGGCTGATTTGTGGCAATCACGTGCGGCTGTCCCCTGTGCCAGCGTCGCTCTGACAACCATGCCATGCATATCCAGGTAGTGATAATGAGAGCCGCTGTCATGGCGATCCATGACTAACAGCAGTTTCATGCTGTGTTACATCAGGGCTGCTGCCTTGTTAGAGTCTTCTCCCTCAGGCCACACCTACTAATACAGTTTCAGACCGAGATTTAAGCTGAAGTACTGCAAAGATAATATATCAAACACATTTTCTAAAAATGTAACTATAGGCCACATTTGCTACTCTGTTGCACGGCAACAGAAAACAATTGCTATAGTTTTGAAAGCAAGATCATTTCCCATTCTTGCTTGATGTAAGATTCACAACAGTTGTTTAGCATTAACGGTGCCTTCACTGATGTGCCATGTGCGTTAAAGCAAACCCGCACAATTCTGGATGCTGGCTTTTGAACTGTGTGCTGATATGAAATAATATTATATGGCAGTATTTATGCATTGTTCACAGTTTTCCACATCGCCTCCGGCTGTGTGTTTGCGACAGTCTTAAATGAACTGTGGCCCAAGTGAGGGCATTGGTATTTCTGGATCTCATCTATGTGCGTTTTGCTGCTGTTGTTTTACAAAGTGGATCTCGCTTCACTGACAATGACTTTCAAAAATGTTGCTGAGCCCATGCAGTAATCTTGTCTGTTTACAAAGCAGTGTGACCCGAGAGCCATGACAGCTTTTCAGTATGTTTTTTTTCTACTTGTTCCCAGATTAAGCAAAAGTGACTCATTTACTGGTTCCAGTTTCCCAAATGTGAATTGCTGCTGTCTGTTTCAAATCATTGTAAAATCAATGCATTTTGTGACTCAGCAAGAGCATTTCAAGACCTCGTCTTAAGCTTTTCTAAGTTGCGATAATCCTTTTCACTATTTTTTAACATCTTTCTAAACATAATTCTGTAGCACATGAACAGTTTGTCACTTGGTATCGATCAGCTTAATTCACTTTCAAGTGACAAACAGCACCACCAACTTTTAGAGTGTTGATTCCAGTGAAGTTAAAGGGAAACAAATGGACTGTTTTTACACTTCAGTCTTGTTTTTTTTTTTTATGGATTTAAGAAAGCAGATGTACTGATTGTCAAGTTTTACAGGAGCTGTTAACACAGTTACCTTTGAACAGAGCTTTCTGTATGTGAAGCTGGCAAATAAACTTTTTTTCCTGCTGTTTTATTGTTTGGTGTATAAACGTCAAAAAACAGTTTAGAACAAACCATGTGAAATTTTAATATCCTGCTTCCTCAGATGGCACCGAAAACTGTGAAATAAGACGTAGAAAGGCAGCAAATGCTTACAATTAAGAAGCTTGCTCAAAATCAGAAAATTAATCAATTTTTTAAAAAGTGACTAATCCTTTTTAGCCTATGATTTAATGATCAATCATGGGTAGTTTCAGCCCTAAATATCATATCAGCATTTCTGAAATAGGCTGCTTTGATTAAACTGATTAACTCTGCTGTGTGTTTGCGACTGTGTTGCATTACACTCAGAGGAGAACAGCAGATGTCACAGAAAAGTGCTGCTACCTTCAGCCGGGCCTCTCTCAGGGGGCCAGAAGAAAGGAAGCGGCTCCAGATGGGACATCCTCTGTCATAAATTTTATGTGAATTGCACTGACAATAACGGCACATGCCAGTTTCTGCAGTGCTTGCAAGTAACCTTGACCGTGGGTTTACAAGTATGGACATAAATTGCAGCGAGTGATTTAGAGGCGGCAGAAGTATTCAATGAAATAGGTGGACAATGGTTGGAGTTATGTCCCATGAGTGACATATTTCATTTCCTTTCTGGGGCCAATGCTTGCTACATGACTGTATATTATATGGTAGTATTTGTCAAATTTTCATTATGTTACATGGCAACTGTAAAAATTAGTGTCTAAATAAAACAAGGACAAACATTTTGATTTACTACCTGACAGATTTTTCCCCCTTATCAGCTTTTATCTGGTTATCAGGTTTAATTATGTCTTCTCTCTAAAGGTTTCGATGATGTTATAGGTTGTAATTAACCAGCTTGCTCTCCCACTTGTGTCTTAGGTCACAATATTGCTTTCTTTGTGTTGATCCAGCAGCTAAGCCCAAGCTCTCTGCTTTCCATTATACTTAAAACCACAGAATGCTGATGTAAACCTGCAAAATGAATTCTGGGGCAAGAAATGCAAACGCTATGTGAGCCGTGTGAGTTGTGTGGATTATCTATTGCTCCAGTCCTGCTGCCTCTCTGGGATAGTGGCTTTTATTATGGAGTGTTTTATTGCTGTTGGAGTAAAGCTGACATGGAAGAGGCAGCTATAAAATGAAGCCTCCCATTCTTGGTCGTCTGCCACCTCCTGTGAAAACTCTGCCGTCTGTATGCGTGAATGTTCCTGTGCACTGTATGTGCATACAGGGAGGTTTAAATGAGCTTGTTTGTTTGCACAGTTGGTATAAGATGAGAGGCTGACTCTCTAGAATGAATAACTCATCAGTGATTACTCATGTGTTACTTTAATCTATGTGGCTCTGATAACTAATCTGCCCTGTACTCCAGCTCCAGAGTGCAAACAGTCTATGTGTAAAACAACATTAGGAGGAAGTTTGAGATGTGATTCATTTTAATGTGCTGCCGCATCTGTTGTGGGATTGACAGAGTGTTGGCTAAAATTAAATGCCAAAAAGACTTTTCCACAACTCATTATTAGCTAATGGTTCATAAAACAGCGTTTGAGCAGACTTTAGTGTGTTTGGTTTTAATCTTGTATTACTGTCGGTGGAAAACTTAAGCATCACTATATGCAAATTCCCCAGTGGGCAGTGGGACACACCCAGAGCTATGTGAGTGTGTCGCAGTGTGTGGATGACCATGTTCACATGCTTTGCAGCTGGGAGCAGCAGGGATCAGAAGAAGCAAAGCGCTGACAGGTTGACCCATGCCAAAGCCCTCTGTCATTACAGGGATCAAACTGTTCAAGGCCACAGACTTTCAATTTTACTCCTCCCACTGAAAACATGTCGCGCCTGCCTTCCCCATTTACACAAGTACAGTTACACGATCAGGGGGTTTAAGGACTATATTGGTATAATTTTGGCTTTTTGCCATTATTGTAGATGGTCCCTGACTGTAGCAAATTGTATGTGATGCACTGCCATTCATGTGGAAAACACTCTGTGAGGCTTGGAATTTTACTCTTGTGAAAATTATGTAAATGCCTACGTTTGATGAAATTACTGTATTTTCTCTGCAATAACCAAATAAGGTTTAGCACATAGATGATAAATCTCTTCTATTTTATGCTTCCAAAAAATTTATATTTTTTTTCCTGACCTTCTCTGGCCAGCTCCAACTGGATGAAAATAAAGACAAGGGGGGCAACAAAGACCTGACATCAATTTACACTCTTGTAGTTTGTTTTTTAAGATATATTTTTTGGCTTTTTATATACACAGTAGTGCACAGAGAAGAGGCACAGGAAAGCTGGGAAAGAGATGCAGTGGAAGACATGCAGGAAAGGGCCACAAGTTGGATGCGACCCTGGGCCGCCCGCACCACAGGCATGTGGCATACATGGTTGCCTGCTCATCCACTGAGCCACCCTGGCATGCTGTCTTGCAGTTGTATTTTTTTGTTTGTATTTTTAATGTTTACAATTTTGCCAAACTTACTTAAAAGGAGCCATGAAGCTACCAGAATAAACAACACTATGACACTGGCTCATAGCAGTAAAGGAAGTGTTGCATTTTTGTAGCGTACAGGTCAGTGAACACCGAAGACCGGGCTTCACCTCTTGCCTTAAGCAGAGATTTTAGGCTGCTAAAAAAAATGAGGTTTGGTTGAAAACTGCAAAATTATACAGCATGGATCACATTCTTCATTCTAGACTTGACTTATATATATATTACTGCAGATTGTAAGCCTTTTCAAACCATACTCAAGTTCTTCGAGTGCCAAAAAATATGCAGTATTTCTCTATAATTGCCGATAATTTGAGGGAAAACATTTTGGTGGACTTGGCTGACATATCTATTAAAGATGTCTGCTAGAGTTGTAAATTCAGTATACATGCAGTGTACCCTCAATGTCTGCCAATCAGCATGTTTCACTTAGATGTTTACTTACTAGCTGTCTTTATCTTCACTTCTTTTGCTTGCATGCTGTTGTGTTTCTTGTTCGTGTTACTACCAATTCTGTAACACAGTACATTACTATACTAAATTCAGTCACATTACAGTTACTAATCAAGCAAGCTTGTATGCTTGTGCGGCACAGTGGTGGAAATTTAGTAATGCTGGAGTTGGCTTGAAATTCTGATATATCTAACTTAAGAAAACTATTAAGGTTAGAGGTTTGGTATCAGTCATGTGAGGGACACAGTATTTTATCTAACAATCAACATAAGTAGAAGCTAAAGCTAGTATTGTGTTACCTTAGGATTCAAATGCACAACAATGTGATCTTATTACCACATGTACAGTTATGTGAAAAAGAAAGTTTAAATGTACTTTATGCAGTCCTGTGAAAAACTAAGTGCACCCAATGATTCTGTAGCTTGTAGAACCACCTTAAGCAAGTAATGATTTTCTCTATGACTTTATCATTCTCTCACATCATTGTGAGTTTTGTCCCACTTTACAACACTGCTGCACAGCTCTCTTGGGGTCCCAACATGGCATTTCAGTTGTGTTGAAGTCTTGACCGAGTCATTGCAACATCTTGCTTCTTTTCTTTTTCAGCCATTCTTTTGCAGAGTTGCTGCTGTTCTTGGGATCATTGTCCTGTTGCCTGATCCAATTTGGGCCAAGGTTTAGCTGTCAGACAGATGGCCTCACATTTGACTCTAGAATACTTTGGTATACAGAGGAGTTCATGGTGGACTCAATGACAGCAAGGTGCCCAGGTCCTGTAGTTGCAAAACAAGCCCAAATCATCAACCCTTCACTGCTTTGTTTAACAGTTGGTATGAGGTGTTTGCGCTGATATGCAGTGTTTGGGTTTCTCCAAACATGGTGCTGTGCATTATGGCTAAATATCTCCACTTTGGACATTGTTCCTGAAGTTTTGTGGGGGTTTTTTGTTGTTTTTTTCCAGATTCAACTTTATAAACCTAAGCCATGCTGCCATGTTCTTTTTACAGAGAAGATGCTTCCACCTGCAAACCCCTCCAAACAAGTCATTCAATCTTTTTCTAGTTGTGCTGCCATAAACTTTAACATTTAACATGCTAACTGAGGCCTGTAGAGTCTGAGATGTAGTTCTTGAGCTTTTTTTCCCCCACTTTCTCTGAGCATTACACAATCTGACCTTGGGGTAAATTTGAGGGACCTCCACTCCTGAGAAGACTGGAATTTGTTTTAACATACACCTGAATGCTCCAGACCAGCAAACGGCCAAAACATCCACTTTTATAGTTCGCACACTTGCTGATGATCAATTAGTCAAGTGCATTTGATCAGCAGCTGGCTGGTACTTACAGTACACTCTTAATTCCTGTGCTTAGTTTTTCACAGGACTGCAGAGTCCTGTGAAATTTTTTTTTTCACATGACCGTACATTAGTAGGATACAAATATAAACTTTTGAATGGGATTTATTGAAGCTGAAGTTTACTTGACAGAAACAATAACAATCCCTGATAATTAAAGTAATGGATAAAAACGACACCAGTCTGACATAAACAGAGGAACTCAGCAGGTGTTTGGGGAGTATATCTGGTGGATGAAAAAAAATGTGAGTTATATGTGCATGTACATGTTTGTGTGTTTACATTTTGTAACAGTAGGGGAAAAGGAAGCTGGTGGTGGTGAGAGAGTGGCTTTTTTCCTCCTCTCCCCTTCTCTGATTACTGCTGTTTTGGCAGCTGACTCCCAGTAATGGAGACCTGGCTGTCAGGGAAATTTGTAGCTGTCTGCCGTAGCGCAGCTCTTCATTCCAATCAGCAGCTGTCAGACCAGCCTAGGCTGTTATTAATGACGGCCACTAACTGCCTCACAAATTCTCGGCACTATTTGAGAGCCAGCGTGAAATAAGGTTACTCTCTCCCAGTGCGCTGCTGTGGGTTAATGGAGAGATCTCAAATATCAAACAAACTACTTCTAAGCCTTCTCTTTTATTTTAAGGACTGCATGCATCATGCGGAAGGCAAGTTTGTGATTTTTTGAATGTGACCATTGACCAAACAACAAATTAAAGTTTTGTCCTTGAGAATGGTTTAGCTGTCATCACGCCAACGCCTGCCTCGTAGTTGGCAGCGTGAGCATTGCTCAAGTAGTCACCCTGTTTGATTGACTTGGATAAGTGCATCATAAAAACTTCTTTATATCCTTGTATGGTTGAGGTTGCACTAATAGAATTGTGTGTGAGGCCATAAATGCGGCGTGACAGAAAAAGCATGTGTTTGTCAGCTGTTAAACATGGGGCACGGGCATTCAGAACGCCACACTGGGGAACAGCTGCCATATAAATCACTCACCTTTGAAATGCTGCAGTGAGCTTTCCACCCTCACCATCACTCCACGGCTGAACACAGAAGCTATTCAGCAGGGAACAACTGACACCCGTGATGTGACATCACCTCTACTCTGCCTGGCCAACCATATCTCCTAAAAATTATGTTTATATGCAGCTAATTTGCAACAGTAAACGTGTTTTTGTAGGAATGTTTTTAATGAACCAATTTGGCAAGTTGCCAAAAATGTTGATACAGAATGTATTTGTGAAATTGTTGCTATGCACATATCATTATTATAATTTACTAAAATTAAAATAAAAACTAATGGAAAACTTAAAAAAAACAACATCAACTTTATCCATCTGATCTTACTGCGCAATATCAGCTTCTAGTGTCTACATCCTTGATTTTGCTTCAAAACATAATCTGGTCAGCAATTAGGTTTCGTCACCACGTCATACTTGAAAAAAACAATGCAGTAGATAAAAATATATTTTCCCAGACACGCAGCTCGTCTGGCAGGAATGCAGTAGATAAAACCAGTGGTTACTGCTCATCAAGTTTCCTGTTGCTTAAGATTGCTACACCCTTGCTTTCCGTTCGCTCAAGGCAAAACGGTGTGGTGCAGCACCGCCCAGAGAAACATAAAGAATTTTACCACAAGCTACCCTGCTGCACTGACTCCCACATTTTCCCTATCTGTCATCTGCTTGATTACTTATCCACCCTTTTAAGTTGATGAGTTTACATCACAAAGACAACTGGTGCACTTGGCTATTAAAGGCCTTGTAGAAGAGAGAAGATTCCTGCTCTGTGATAGGTAGCAATTAACTCTTTAAAAGGTATAACAAGGTTCTGGATTATCCTTGTCAGAGGTCATATCAAAAACAGCATGCCTGCTGTTTGTGAGTTGCTACGAAGGTTTAAAAACATGCAATAGAGATTGTTGGTTCTTTGTGTGTGTGTGTGTGTGTGTGTGTGTGTGTGTGTGTGTGTGTCTGTGCATGACCTTCACAGGTTCATAGGTAATCCTTATCTCAGAAATCTTGAGCCCATTTCCTACCCTCATTCGCTGGGCTATCTTTCCATCCCTCCCAGCTCTGCACAGGAATGCTCACACCTGTAGCGCTCGACCCAAATGTGAAGCCTGTTGTGGGAATTCAATGGGGCAAACCTTTTGTGAACACATGCTGATCAGTCCTCCGATAACAAGCTGTTGTTTTGGCAACAGCCAGACATCTGAGAAATGATAGAGAAAAAGGAGGAATGATAATAAGAATAATAGTCACTGTTATGCGAGGTGCTGGCGCCCTGCAGTCTTGTGGCGGTTTGTGGTTCATTAAGACCTGTACTCCCGCCACTTCAGTGTTCAGCCACATTCCACAGTGTGTTAAGTTGTTTGTTAGTGGCTGTGTTGTGTAGTGAAGGGTGGAGAAGTGTGTGAGTCAAGCAACCCAAGTGATCTGGGACTGAGGCTGCATGACATGTGGCTAACCTCTCCGCCACCCGTCAATCCACACACTATTACCGCCCCACCCTTTAGGCACATCACAGGGAAACTACTGACAAAACAGGATGCTGAAGATACAGTTTCTCTAGTAGGAGGAGCGAAATGTTTTCTGTGGTATCAGTGTCAGCTTAATAATTTAAGTGCAGTTGTGTTGGGCTGATGCTCCTCTGTTGAGTCATTTTGCTTTGGCTAAAAAGTGACAAGACAAGAAGTGGCTAGCAGCACAACTGGCAGCTCTAGATCTGAAACAATTTCTCATAGAAACGATTGCAGTAGCTTTGTGGTTTTAGCAACCCTCCCATGTACAAGACAAGGCAAAACGTTCAAACAGCCTGAAGGCATAGTCCACCCACAAAGCAGAGAAAAGCCTTGCATCTAGTTTCAAATACAGCGTTAGTTCAACTAGTGCATAGAGTTAGGCCCATAAGTTTTTGGACAATGATACTTTTTTTGTGGTTTTGCCTTTATGTACCAGCCTTTCAGCTTTAATTCAAGTGCTTTAATGTAAGTATTACAGTCATTTTTATACACAGCCCCCTATCTCAAAAGTAGCTGGACTAACATAATTTTAAACATAAGGACTGTTTTTAATGAGTGGATGACTGTAGGAAGTCGAGAAACCATCAACGTCCCCAAATGTTGCTTCTGTCATTAGGTGTCAAACAAATACACGCCGAGTTTTAAATATGCCTCTTCC